>RJWM01027245.1:0-27052 GCA_004363535.1 Dasyprocta punctata
GCTCATAAGCTCTTGAACCGTCAGTGCAGGACATTGCATTTAGCACAGTCAGGGAAATGGCCCAGACCCAGGTCAGAACGCACACGATGGTGGACGAGGACCTCGGAGCGTGCGGTTGGTACCAGACGGGGAAGAAGACCGACAGGCAGCGGCCCATGCTGATGGCGACCACCAGACCGAGCCCAGCTACGCAGGATGTGAGATTGAGCAGGTCCAGGTATGGAAACCAGATGCCATGAAAAATGTTCAAATCTGCTGCATGAAACCCACTACCAGACAGGTAAAATCAGCCAAGGACAAGTGCAAAGGGAGCGGTCCCACTCGACAGAGCAGACCAGGAAGTACGGGACGAGCCTGTTGCCCCCGAGCCCCAGAAGGGAGATGACAAGGCCAAGAGGGAAGGTGACCCCCAGGGCCCGAACGCGTGCAGCCTGGCTAGCATGAGGATAGGCGTCCTCATCTGTCCCATCCTAGGGACTTGGAGTAGAAGCCAAATAGCCCATGTGGGGTCACCTTGGCCTGGGGACTCCACTCAGCAAGGGCCCTGTGGAGGGAATCATTGCACAAACTCAGCTGTGACTAGCCGGGCGCAGCGTCCCCATGGCCTCCTCACTCATCCGTCCAGCCAGCGTCCTCCAGCACACATGTGCCCTTCCTGACCCGGACGGGGGCTTAAACTGGTGACGCTCCTGCCTCAGCCTTCTGGAATACTGGGATTATAGGAGTGTGTTCCACTGAAGTCAGGCTGCACCTCCGGAACTCCCCCGAAGCCCGAGCAGGGGCCCGGAGCTTCCTGTATGCATCACGCAGGGCGCATTCACAGGTGTGTGCTGTTCATGTGTGGTGATGAACTGAAATGGGGGCCCCGAGCCTTCACACCGAGTTGCACCCCCAGCCCTTTTGTTTTTATTTGAGACAGTCTCACTAAGTCAGAAGGTTGCCCAGGCTGGCCTTGAAAATGCAGTCCTCTTCCCTCAGCCTCCTGGAGTGCAGGGATTGTGGCGTGGGCCACCGCGCTGAGACTCTGGACTCAGAAACGCAGAGAAGCTATTCCACCCAACCGCCCTGGAGAAGACGTCATTGCCTGGGGTCCAAGCAGGGTCAGGACCTGTGGGTGCCCTTAGGACAGCGCCTTCTAGAAGCAGGCTTCCCGGCAGGGTCCACGCCCAGAGCCTGGGGAGCCGCCCTGACGCCCTCCCTGGGGTTCAACCCTGTCCCCGCCTCGACTGTTCCCACGCTGTCTCCGCGGCCGAGAAGGCGCCGGGCCCACTCCGGCACCGAGGGAGAGGGGTGCTCAGCACCCAGGCTCAGCGGGGCCGAGGGGCACAGGAGCGTGGCCTCCCGCCCCCGCCCCTGTCCCCCCACCACCCGGAGGCTGGCGCCTCCCTGGGGAGATGGCCCCAGATCCTGGAGCTGGGGCGCACCCCGACCCCACGGGCCCGAGAGCCTCGGGAGAGGCTGCGAGCACCCAGGGGACACGGCTGCTCCCTCGAGGGGTGCTGGAGGAAGGAGGTTCCCGGGGTGACATCAGGAGACGCTGAGCACTGTGCCCTTAGGCACCCCGCTGGCCCCTCCCCGACACCCCTCAGACAGCTGGCTGTGCTGCTCCACCTTCCTCCGCAGCAGGAGCCCTCCCCGCCAGCCCAGCGCCCCTGCCCTGGGCCACCACCCATGGCTGCCCCAGCCCAGTGGCTGTGGCTGGCGGTGAGGTGATGGCAGGTAAAGGAACAGGACCGGTAATTAAGTGACGAGGACGGTCGGGGAGATGGGGGTGTGGATGGGGGATGGACACTGGGTGCTTCCTGCTGGCCAGAATGAGCTGTGGGCATCTGGCCCCTTTGCCCTTTCAGTGTCCCTGAGGACATGGGGTCACCTAGACCCTGCAGGAGTCCTGGCGAGCTGGGCTGAAGCTGGGGCTCAAGTCTGTGGGAGGCTGAGGGGCGCAGTGGGCAAAGGGAGGTGGGGCAGGCAGGCTGGAGGGGGCGGGGCTCGGGGAGACCCTTCCCTGCATTCACCCGCTCTCGGCTCCCGTGAGACCTGGTGTTCCGCTGAGGCTGTGGCCGTCCCTTCGGGTCGGCGACTCTGTAGGAATTAATGCTCCCCTGCTGGGCCCCTGGGCGCTGGTTTCAGTCCCCACTCCAGGGCTCAGTGCCGAGCTAATGCCGTCGTTCCAGGGTGACATGCAGAGGTCTCCCTGGCCTGGCTTACTTCAGTCCCGGGATCAAGGAGGTAGCAGGAGTTCATCTTCCCGTTCTGCACTGGTCTCTGCTTCCTGCCCTAGGGCATCAGTAGCCCCTGACTCCGGAAGTGCCCTGTGAGGAGATCTGGCTGAGGGTTTAATAGCCTCACCTGTTCAGCTTGTCACTTGGGCTTGAAGGGACCGTGCCTGGATTTCTCATCCTGAGCCTGCAGATACCCGCAGAGGTCTCAGCTGTCATCACGAGGCCACCTCTGAGTGGCTCTGCCGACCCCAGTTTCAGCTCCTTGGCTTTCTGCCCTCCCAGCACTCTGATCATCATTTCAATAGATACCGTAGGATGACTTGGCTTGTCTAAGGGGGAGCCACAGCCTAGCTGCTCCTGCCTGGTGCCTTCCGTCTGAGAAGGGCTAACTCGGAGAGCCTGTGGGCTTGTGTGGGCAGCGTGTTGGCTCAGGTATGCATGGAAAATCCTTTGTGGGGAGGACCATTTGCCATATTTATTTGAGCTTTTGTTGGAATGATTCCCTGATGTTGTGGTTTAGATCGAAAAGTCTCCCCAAAGTCTCCTTTTGGAGGCAGGACTGGTCAGGATGGACTGGACGCTGGTGGTGTAACTGGAAGGTGGACAGTAAAGGGCAGGCCCAGGACACTTCTTTTGGAAACAAATGACTCCATTGGCTGTCACGTGTGTTGTGCTCTGAAAATTTGCCTATGTCCTGAGATTTTGAAATTAAAGGCAGTGGATTAATTAATTTGACAGAGGAAATTTCTAGGCAGCCCAATGTTTAGGCTGTGGCATGAGCACTGCTGGATGTTTTTAATCTGACCTATGATGAAAATTAGGAGCAAAACATAGAGCAGAATGATTTGAAAAGATCGCAGAGGTAGCACTTACAAAATTATGGCAAAGAGCGCATGAATGCAAATGTTGTGGTGTCGTGGAGAGTCCCACCCAGGTTTCAGAAGCCGGCCAAGGTGTCCAGCAATGCGGCCCTGCGAGGGCAGCGTGTGAAGCCATGAGAGTGAAGCCAAAGTGCAGTGAGATGCCAGGAACTGAGAGGAGCCAGGAAGGTAGACTGTGAGCCAGGAGAGCTGGGAGAAGTGACTGAAACTGTCCCGAAAGTGAGGCTTTACGGGCTGCGACTGGCAGTGCTGTGGGGCATGGGGCCGCCAAAGCCCTCTGGAGCTCACCTCTCACCAAAACCTGCCCTGGGTGCTGGACACACGGCTACAGGATTTAATGTTTGCCCTGCTGGGCTTCAATCCTGCTTGGGTCCAATTTTTCTCTATTTCTTTATTCCTTCATTTAGGACGGGGATGTTTTTCTTGTGCTATTGTACGTGTTGGGACTATTTCATTTTCTTTTTTATTTTTTTTATTTAAGAGAAAATGGACACAGAAAAGAGAAACAAAAAGCAAAAGACACAAACAAACAACAACAACAAACCCGATATGATAACATTACAGGTTTACAAAATGAGATGGTTGGAGTTTGACAGTGGTTGTAACATTGTACATCGTTACCTTCAAAGGGGTTGCTCAGATTGACGGATATAGACATGTAAAATTGATCTAATCATACGAGTATCAACTGTTCTCTCTCTATAGTTAATGCATTTAGTAGTATAGTCATTTTGACCATCTTATGTATACCCACATATAAATCTATGTCTTTTTCCTTTTCCCTTCCTTCTTTCCTCCTTTCCCCTTATAATACCTCTTGTTATCTTCAAAATAACTGCCCATACCATCGAACCTAATATAATCAAACAAAATAGTACAGAATAAAACCAATAAAAGATAAAACAGTGGAAGGCAATACATAGTAATACAACGTTGATTTCTATAATGCCTCATATTATCTTCTAAGCAGTTGCCTATATCATCTGTTATAATACAATCAAACAAACCAAAATAGGTTAAAATCACTCAAAACAGAACAATGAAAGCAATACAGGGTTTCAAAACAAGGTGATCAAATATCAATAAAGGCTATCCTAATGTATTTTGTTATCTTTGGAGTAGCTGTCTATGTCATCATATATAATAAAATTAGGCAGGATGAGATAGAATGAGATCAAACTAAACAGCTCATTGAAGACATTACTGGACTCAAATCCCAATTCAATTGTCTGCCCTGCTCGGTGATATCCCTCTGCCACTGTTTCTAGAGCTGTGGGCTTTTTTTTATCTCTCTAAAATGTCCTTCAGTATTCTTTGTAGGGTTGGCTTTGTTGTCATAAATTCCTTTAGTTGTTCTTTGTTGTGGAAGTATCTTGTTTCTCCACTGATTTTGAGAGATAGTTTTGTAGGGTACATCAATCTGGGTTGGAAGTTGTTTTCTTTCAGGGCCTGAAATACTTCACTCCAAGCTCTTCCAGACTTGATGGTTTGTGTTGAGAAGTCTGTCGTGATTCTGATGGGTTTTCCTTTGTAGGTGATCTGTTTTTTTTCCTCTAAAAGCTTTTAATATTCTGTTTTTGTGTTGAATTTCTGGAATCTTGATTATTATATGTCTAGGTGTAGGTATATTTTGGTTATGTTTAGCTAGAGTTCTGTATGCTTCACTTGTCTGAAAGTCACTTCCTGTTCCCATGCTTGGAAAGTTTTCTGAAATTATTTCTGTAAATAGTCTTTTAATTCGATTTGTATTGACCCCTGCTTTTTCACTCACACCTTTAATTCTTAAGTTATGTTTCTTTGGGTGTCTTGCAGCCGTTGTATTGTCACTTCCAGGTTTCTTGTTATTTTTAAGAGATCTTTCCTTTCACAATCACAGGCTGTGAACCTGTCTTCTAGGTTTGAAAGTCTATCTTTAGTTTCCTTCAGGTGGTTTTGCCAGCTTTCATTGGATTTTTTTAATTCCTGGCAATCTCTTTGAATCTGTTTCATGTGTTCTAAATCTTTTTTGTATTGTTCATTCCAGGTTTCCCTCACTTTCCTATGCTCCATTTTTTCATCTATGTCTCCTTTAGGGTTGGCTAGCAATTCTTTTATTATGTTTTTCATTTCTTCTTTTAGTTGAGTTAGTATTTCTGTTCTAATTTCTTTTATAGCCTCTTGAAGTTGTTTCTTTACTTCAGTTGCCATTACCTCACAAACTTCAGTTGTGGGACCCCCAATCTCCTCTGCGTTTGCATCTCCTGGGCTTGCTCTGCTTGAACTGGAGGCCAGAGATTATCCCGCCCTTTTTTGTCTTGGCATTTTCCTGGGTTCCCCTGGACAAATTGGTACTGGGGACCCAGGCACTCCCTGCATTGGCCGCAACCTCTCTGAATTGAGACTGGTTCCTCCAACCGGTGCTGACTATAGATATCTGATGGTTGCCACTGGGGGCGCTGTTACAGCACTATCCACCGCCTTTCTTCAGCCTGCCTTGGTTCCCCAATGACTGGTGGGGTGCACCCAGGGGCTGGCAGCCACCTGCAAACCTGGGCTAGTGGGCCGGTCACTGGTGGACTCTCCACAACACCCCTGGAGCACACGTGGAGCCATTGTCTCCAGACCAAGCCTGTCACCCGCAGGGACCCTCCGAGGTGGCCCCCAGTATGCTCGCAGGGACAGGGCTCAGCCTGAGCAAACTCTGCAAGTCCGCACCCAGCCAGGAGTCCCCAGCCCAACTCCAAGATGTCTCCCCGCCAATCTCCCCCTCACGTGGGAGGGTGGGGGCCTCCTTACTCACAGTTCTCCATGTCTGCTCCCCATCCACTGCCACTGTCCTCCAACACTGTCTCACTGGACTGAGGACTCTAGGGTTGCCACCGCTGTGGCCGCAGCTCTTGGACCGTGCGTCCCCAGGTTGCAGCAACTGCTTTCACAGAGTGGGTCAGGCTCCAGGCAGAGGCGCCACCAGCCACCGCTCTCCGTGTCTAACCGCCTCTTTCCGCTCTTTCTGTAGGCTTCAATTCTTACTTTAGATTCTTCCTGGGTCCAGAGGACCCACCTCCCTCCTTCTTGTCTTCCCCATGTTGCTATATTCCAGCATCTGGATGGTATCTTTCAGGGAGGCTGCTTACCCTGCTGTTTACTGTTCTGCCATCTTGTCCCACCCTCTTCTTTTTGATTTTTATAGGGGCTTACACCTAAGAGTTTGCCTTTAGGCCTGGAACAGGCTATGGACTTGGACTTTTCAACAGTGCTGGAACTATGCTGAGTCTTAGAGATGGACCGAATACATTTTGTTAATGAATTGGGCACAGGTCTTTTGGGGTCTGGGAATGGAACATTATGGTTTAGTTCTAAAATATTCTCCCAGGGTCTTATGTTTAGAGGAAAGCCTGTTCACAAGTGACGGGTCCCTAGGTGTGCAGCTGAAAGGTGTGTTCTCTTCCCTGCTCACCCTTCTGTCTTTGCTTCCTGACCATACTGAGGTAGACAGCTTTCCTCAGCCATTCCTTTCTGCCTTGTTGTTTCTGCCTTGACCCAGCTGACCATGGATTGAATCCACTGAAACTGTGAGCCTAAATAAGTCTCTTCTTTATGTTGCAGCTGTTGGGCATTTTGTCCCAGTGCCTGGAAAGTGACTAAGACTCCTGAGCTGACTTATTTTGGACTATGTGGAGTGGTGGTGTCATCTGCCTGGCGGCTTCCTGGGATACACAGAAGGCGCAGCACTCAGTATAGCATAGGAGCCTAGGAATTCTGGAGCAGGAACCCTGTGTCTGGTTCTGCTGTCTCCTCCTCCACCAGAAGAGCTCTGTGCCAGAGTCACACAGGCTTATGTCCCACCTACCTTGCAGGAGCACTAAGCGCTTGGGCCCTTTGAGGACCTGCTGGTTGTTTTGTTCTCCTGCTCCCCATCCCGCACTGTGGTGACCCTCAGTCACCATCCTGTTCCTTCCCCTGGCTGTGATGAGCAAGCAGGTCCACCCTGGAGGACCCCACAGCACCGGGGGTCTCAGTGGTGGTACGCGTTGGGTGCAGAGAGGGGCAGCCCCATGGGTCATGCACTCTGTGTCAGAAGGTGCTCTGGGGACAGCCCTACCTCACACTGGATTGCCGTCCCCCTCAGCCGATTTGGCGGTGATGGCAATGGTGTTTGTGTCTCTCTCCTCGGGGTTCCACTCAGAGCGATTCTGTGGCTGGAGAGTCAGGGTGAACAGCAGCTGTTCCTGAGGGTGAGCAATGCAGCGAGTGGTTTGCCAGGGCGACAGCGGGGTCAGTACTCCTCCCTCCCTGAATGTGCCCTTCCCCAGGAGCCCTGCAGCAGCAGCAGGGGACTCTGCGAGGCCGAGGCCAGGTGTGTCGAGATAGCAGGAGCGCTGAGGCTGTGTCCAGTGTGACTGTACACATGTGGTCTTCTGCACTGCATGTCCATCCCAGGTGTCCACGCACAGGAGAGGCTGCCTCGGTTCACACGGCACAAATTGCTCAGGTGTCCCCAGCCACAGGGTTCATTTTCAGGTCACGCGAGACCACGGAGAGTGAGCAGATCGAGGACAGAGGACTCAGAGTGACAGAGGTGCTCTGGGCACAGGGAGTGCTGTGTGGGGGCTGCACCCCATCCATCCATTGATCTCTCCATCTATTTACTATCTGTCTACGTATCACTATCTACTCTCTTATTTATTGTCTGTCTGCTTGTCAATCATCTGTTGTTTATCTATCGGTCCATCTATGTCTTACTACCAAGCTACATACCTATTTATATCTCCAATCCACTTACCTAGATAACTATATCCACCTATATATTATCTACCATCTATCAATATATTTACCTCTCTATTTCCATCTATCCATGTGTCTATCTATTTATCTACCCATCCACGCTTCATCTATCTATGTATCTCTAACTACCTATCCACCCACCATTCTGTCCCTCTGTCAGTCATCTACTCATCTCTGTCTGTCCATCTCTCTGACCTTCCCGTCTTTCTGCACACCTGAACTTTCTCTTCATAACCTACCACTCCCACTTCACTGAAGGGTCAAGTGCTGTAGTATTAGTTAACTGAAGTTAACTGAGGTCTGAAAACATTAAACAAAAATTTCCAGAAAGAAATACTTCATGAGTGTTAAATACCATGTTTCTCTGAAAATAAGACCTTCTCCCCACCCCGCCACCCCGTGCCAGCCCCAGTCTGGCTGTCCTTGCCTTAGCTGCCACTACAGTGTGACCACCAAACAAGAGAAGAGTGAGGCGTAATCTGCCGCATGACACTGGCCATCCCCATGGTAACGACCAGCAAGGGCTGCCTCTGGCTAGGTTATTCTTGTTTTTGGGGAAACAAGGTAACTCTATTAGAGTAGATTGTGTTGTTGTAATTATTCTATTATTCATTGCTGTTGACAATCGCTTACTCTTCCTGATTTGTAGATTAAATTCTTTTGTAGGTATGTGTAGACAGGCTTTGGTGCTGTCCGAGGTTTCATGCGTCTGCTGGAGTCTTAGACGTGTCCCTTGCAGATAAGCAGACAGCCATGTACGTGGCTGTGTGTCAGTTTTGTAGTGACGATGAAGTACACTTACGGGCATATATGTTTGGGGATTGCATATACACATCTGCATTTATCTCTGTGTCCTCACTACTGAGCTTTCCTGTAAGAAGACTATAAGAGCTTCACTTTCCTTCATGGAGGTCGACACCCTGGCTTTCTGGGGGAGTGAGGCCCCAGGCAGGCTGGGTCCCCACGTGGCAAGTGGGGAACAGAGTCCTGAACCACCCACCTCTTCAGAACCATGACCCATCACAGGCTGGGCCAAATAAGTCAGAACAAATGAATCACTTCAGTGCTGTTTTGCCACAAGCTTAAAGTTTATCTTTACAAATGCTCCAATTTCCTAGTTGTGTGGGGCTTAGTACTGGTGTCCCACATAGCAATCAGAGCTTCTGCAAAGAGATTAAATGTCAGTGATAAGACTTGATCTTTCGAGTAGCTGTGGGATCTTGCAGCAGGAAAATCTGCAAACACTCGAAACAGCCAAACATGTACCATAGTCAGATTTTCTTTTCTTTTATTTTTATTTTCATCAGCATCTCATTTTGTAGTGCAAGCTGGCCTTCAACATATTATGTAGCCCAGGTTGGCCTTGAACGCACAGCCAACCTCCTGCCTCAGCCTCCTGAATGCTGAAATTATAGAGTGCACCACCATACCTGGCTGATAGTCGGATTTTAAAGGTTTCACAGCCAAGAGTGTGTGAACCAATCAGAGTGGAGACACTAAATTCCAGGGGAGAGAGAACTTCTGCGAGATAACCACTGAGTCTCCAGCTCTGCTTCTCACAGGGGCACTGGAGGTTCGGGCTAAGGAAGGAGGCGCAGAGCCTTTCCGGGGAGCCAGCGAGGCCCTCGGAGGCCGACACGGTGATGGCCCGGAAGACCCTCAAGTGCACGGGCAGCTCTCCTCGGGAAGCCCTGCTGAGCTCTGGGGCCCCGTGGGCGGAGGAGGCGGAGGACATCTTCTGACAGGCAGAGGACAGAGTCCTGCAAACTCCTGGGTAGGAAACAAGACCACCAGGGGGAGGGAGCAGGCTTTCAGCACAGGGCAGGCCAACCCCAGCAGGAAACTGGCCAACCAGGAAGCTGCGTGGACTGGGAAGTAGAAGTTGGGGTGAAAACCTTGAAGGTCAAAGGTCAGTGTCCCTTGGTTCTCAAGAATGCACCAGGCTCAGCCACAATGTGGCGTGTTTCTGCCGAAGAACAGAGGAAAAGCGGGGCCAGGGGTTTTACTAAAATTCTAGCCTGATGGCATTGAGGTCATTGCCCACTCTGCCCAGCAGCCTCGCAGGGAGCCCCTTCCCTGCTTCAGCCCAACGCCCCAAGAAGCCGCGCGATTTAGGATGGATGTCCCAGGTGTGCCGGGGAGACCCGGGGTGTAGAAGGCCCTTGTCCTCAGGGGCCCTGCTCCACCCCGGAAAGGGCAGCGGGCGGGACTCCCAGCGCACTCAGGCTGGCGCCCACCCTGCTGAGCAGCGCCCGGTGTCCACCGCCGTCCTCACCCCCATCTCCCCGACCGTCCTCGTCACTTAATTCCCGGTCCTGCTCCTTCACCTGCCATCGCCTCACCGCCAGCCACAGCCACTGGGCTGGGGCAGCCACGGGGGGTGGCCCAGGGCGGGGGGCGCTGGGCTGGCGGGTGAGGGCCGTGTGAGGGGTGGGCCGGGCCCCTGCTGCTGGAGAAGGTGGAGCAGCACAGCCAGCTGTCTGAGGGGTGTCGGGGAGGGGCCGGCGGGGCGCCTAAGGGCACAGTGCTCAGCGTCTCCTGATGTCACCCCGGGAGCCTCCTTCCTTCAGCCCCCCTCGCAGGAGGGGCCCGTGACCGGGAGCGGCCGTGTCCCCTGGGTGCTCAGGGCCTCTCCCGAGGCTCTCGGCCCGTGGGGTCGGGGTGCGCCCCAGCCCCAGGATCTGG
The DNA here is from genome assembly GCA_004363535.1 of Dasyprocta punctata. Taxonomy (NCBI): domain Eukaryota; kingdom Metazoa; phylum Chordata; class Mammalia; order Rodentia; family Dasyproctidae; genus Dasyprocta; species Dasyprocta punctata. Next base: position 10,553 of record RJWM01027245.1, read on the forward strand.
GGCCGTCTCCGCAGGGAAGCGCCGGGCTCCGGGTGGGGGGACAGGGGCGGGGGCGGGGGCCGTGCTCCTGTGCCCCCGGGGCCCCGCTGAGCCTGGGTGCTGAGCGCCCCTCTCCCTCCCTGCCGGAGCGGGAGCAGGCGAGGCGGGATGGCTGAATCCCCGGGTGCGGCTGGTGCGCTCCCCAGTCTGTCTGGAAAAGGGATCCTTTGGGAGCCTCTCCGAGAGGCTGCAGAGAAAGAACTCTGAGAACTAATAAAGCCCAACTCTTCACCATAGGAAAGGGATCCACGAGGCAAAGGGTAAGGAAACCAGATACTAACCCACGCTGAGAATCTCCTGGATGAACAACTAAGCCACGACTTTAGAGCAGTGTTCAACAGTAGTAACACAGCAACTAGCTATCTATAGCTTCCTAACGCTCACTGGTTATCCTAGTGAGGATAGAAGCCTTGGGAAATGAGAGAATGAAAAAAATGATAATTTGAAAAATTATTTTTATCTTTATTTTTAGTTTTTTAAGACAAGGTCTCAGCAGATAGCTCGGGCTGACCTTGAACTTGCAGCAGTCCTCCTGCCTCTGCCTCCTGAGTGCCGGGATTGTAGTGTCTGCCACCACAGCTGGCCAATATTTGAAAAATTAAGCAATGGGAGATGAGAAGATGATAAAAGTGAAATAAAGGTTCACATTAAGGGCTGTGATAAAATTAATAGTATTAGATAAAATAACAGTTAAAATACCTACAGGAAAAATATGTCAGGTCTCTGAACTGGACCTCCACCCTACTAGGAGAGAAAAAACTTCCCCAAACAGATCTGTTATTCACACCTGGGGGACCATGGCGTTCGACAGGAAGACGGCAGCTGTCCCCACACAGCAAACAGCTGGTTCCACAAAAAACCACAAGAGACATGCTGTGCCTGCCAGCACCCCTGTACCCAACACTGCTCTGTCTATCACCTAGCCTTAGACTCCCTACTCAGAGACCCCAACTTTTGCAATCCCCTCAGCAATGCCTTTCTCCCCTACCTAAACTCCCCTATAAAACCATGCCCTCACCCCTTGCTCAGGGCCAATGGTCTTTTCGCCCTTGGCCTGACTGCACCTGGTGTGCAATAAAGTTATCACTGTTTGCTCCAGCCTTGCCTGTCTCAGGGCTCTCAACTTTGGCTCAGTTTACTCTTTCAAAAAGTATAGAAGAAGAAAAAATAGAGTGTAGACGACAGGAAAAAAAGAAAAATTATTGTGGGAGTATATTGAAAAAGAGAGACATTGAGAAAGGAAAAGAAAAGGAAAAGACCCATACATACAAACACAAAAAAATAAATGAATAAATAAAAAGAAAAACAAAAAATAGGGGAAAAACTCCTCTGTATTCCCAAATGAGTGGTTTCCTTCCAGACCTTGGGGTCCAGCAAGGTGCAGCGCCCACTTCCTAGCCTGCGGATTTGTGAGGTGACCCACCCTGCCCAAGGCTTCCCCCGTCTGTGAACCCCAGGCTGTGGCTGCTGTCCGAGCTGGGTTGTACCCCACTCATGCTGGAACGCGTGGAAGCAATCTGACCACCGGTCTGCCGGACGTGGGCCGTGGGGAGAGGACTCACGCAGGGGACTCCTGTGGGTTGCTGAACCCGCTGCTGTCACCCTCAGAGCCGCCCTGCTGGGCCTGTGCAGGCCCGTGTCCTTCCTGGCCTGAGCTTGCAGGTCTGGGGATAACAGGGGCCGTGGCTAACACTCGCCCTCTCTCTGTCTGTCTCTCAGGACTGTCTGCCACCCGGTCACTCTGGTACGGTGACACTTCGGCCCTGAACGGAGCCATGGTGAGGTGCTCTGTGGCTCAGTCCCACACAGTCAGGCCCTTCCCCAGATGGTGCCTGATTAGTCCCTCCCTGGCAATGTGGCGGCCGCTGCACTGGATTTCTTCTCTGACATTGTCCCACCATGAAACGTCACACAGTGTGAGACCCACCCCGTAGCTGCGGTTCCCAATGGCTGTGGGTTGTAGCCTCCTCTGTGGCCCTGTGGTGAGGGGGACCAAGGGGCAGAGCTGGCTCAGAGTTGGCAGGTTGGCGGAGCGGTGGCGGCAGCCTCTCCTAGCAGAAGCGGGGGTGGTGAGGACTCCAGCCCCTCCTCCTGTCCTCACGGGTTAGAAAGTAGCACAGAGTTTGGTGCTGAGCAGATCCGGTCTCGGCCACAGTGTAGGGCTTCCTCCAACACCGGCGAGTTGTCCTGGGGCTGCAGTCTTCGCGTTGTGCCCCTCCGTCCCTTCCACTTAGCTGCTCACCTTACCTGACGTCTGCATTCTCTGAGGCCTTTTCTTGCTGTTGGCTTCGTTGCCTCTGAGAATGCCCCAGATTGCTGGTTTTGTGGTCCTGGATTTCTCTCGGGGCCTTTATCATGGAAATATCTTATTTCTCCGTGCATTTTGAAAGATAATTTTACTGGATACATCAGTCTGGGTTGGAAGTTGTTTTCTTTTATAGTTTTCCTTTATCAGTGATTCCTTGCTTTTCTGTAACCACTTTTAAGGTTCTGTTCCTGTGTTGAACTTCTGGGATTTTGACTATGGTGTGTCATGGAGAGGTTCTTTTCCGCTTGCGGTTATTTGAAGTTCTATATGCATCACTTATCTATATGTTAAAATATTTTCCTTTACTTGGAAAGTTTTCTGGTAATGTTTCAGTGAACAGGTTTCCGTGTCATCTGTGCTATCTTTTGATTTTCACTAGTACCAGTTAATGTTAGCCTTCTTTGTATCACCCAGGAGCCGTTGGATCCATTGTCTCATGTTCTCCCGTTGTTTCCAAGATGTCTCTTATTAATTGATCACTGACAACAGTCTGTTCTCTAGCTCTGAGACTCTTTTCCCACATTTGTCACTTCTGCTGCCTATACTTCCATAGAAAATTTAATCTCTAGAACCTTTTTATGGACTTTAATCTCTGTTTGGAACTTGTTATGGATTACAAACTGGTGGTCAACTTAGCACCTGCTTCAGCTGGTGTTGAGTTAAAGATGTTCCACCTGAAGAAAGTTGCCAGCATAAATAGGGACATGGGGAAGAAGAGCCGGGCGTTGTGGGTTCTTCCAAGAGTTGCTGTTGGAGCCGCTGGTTCTCCTGGAGGTGCTTGTCACGCTGGCTTCTCCAATGTGGATTCGGCCATTATCATCGGAGGAGCTCGGGACCTCATCGGTGAGAGTGGCTGTGGTTCATGTTGCGGGAGCCCTGCTCCTCACACTGTGCATCGCTTCCTGGCTCCGGAGGGGAGGCTGTGTGCTGGAGAACCTGGTCACGCTGGGATTCCTGACCTGTGCTCAACTGTTCTCCATCGTCGGAGGAGCGCGGGACCTTGTCGCCGTTGGGGATGGCTGTGGTGCTCTTCAGGGCAGCCCCGCTTCTTCTTTTGAGCGTGACTTCTTGGCTCCTACTTAGAACCCTCAACCTACTGCACAGCTCCTTCACCCTGCTGGCATAGACTTTCTAGCTCCACCGCTGACCTGTGGCCTTCCCAGCACAGAACTGTAAATAATCTGGCGTGAGCCCTTATTGAGGGCTCTTAGATTCCCAGTTGGTACTGTGGGAGGCATTGTCATGCATTTGGGTCTCTAGTGGGACTCCTGCATGATATTGCGTGGGATCCAGGCCCTCGGCTATCCTGGGTCTTAGTGTTGTGGACAGATTTTCCTGCACCGTCTTGTGTTTAACTTTGGGTGATTATTATAAAACAGTATTACAAACTCTGTGTCCTGTATGTAGTTGTTCTCCCTGTAACCCCTGACTACAACAGAACTCTTTAGTCGATACTAATTCTTTTCTGTACTGATCATTCATGCTTGGCATCATTTTGTTTAGCTCTTCTAGCTTTTTACTTGTGTCTTCTGTAGACTTGCCAGTCGTGTAGTTTATGTAGCCCAGTATCTTATTACTTACATCATCTGTGAGCTCACCAAGTATCTTATTGTTCTGTTTTGTTGTGTCCCAAGTATTATTTTGAATAGTTTGGATGTGTGCTTTTGGTTTCCTCTACTTGCATGATTCATGGGTCAACTGTGGGGAGCTGGGAAGTTCGGGAGGCATTTTGTTGGCTTGTCTTCTCATGTTTCTATTCTTTGTGCATTTTTGCATTGAGGTTTGCAGGTCAATTTACATGGAAACCTTAGTTTCTAGTATGGAGACCTCTTTAGTTATGTCTGCTTTTCCATGGTGTCCTCTGGGAGTGGCTAACTACTGGCCTTTGCCCCTCCTAGGGTCCAACCACCTCCGTTTGCTTGGGTGGGAGGTTGCCACATATTTGGCCCAGTACTTAGTTTTCCAGGAATGGGCCACAGTACTGTTCATGACCCCAAGGCAATCCAGACCTGGGCATCTCAAGAAAATCTGTTAATAACAATCGCTATGTCCCCTTGGTTGTAGTAATAAAGTCCACATCAATTGTAGCATCAAATACAAACCCTAAGTGAACAGTGACAAACCCTAAGGATCAATAAAGTACCACCCTTAACCATAGGAGAAAGATGTATAGTCATTGTATGAATACTAAGACAAGCCAAATGTTGACCTACTACTGACTTACACTAAGCTATCAGCACTCCTGTCCCACAAAGTACTAGAAGCATTAGCAAGAGCAACTAGGCAGGAAAAAGAAATAAAAGGGATATTGAATACTAAGGCTTCTCATATCTGACTCTGCCCTTCACGGTGCCTTCTCTCCTAAAAGCCACAAGCGTGCGTGGTAGGAAGGTGACGGTCACCTCTGGGGATACCAGGACTCCCAGGGAGGAGCCCGTTCCGGAGTTCACCTGCTCCAGACGGAGAGGCCGGGGAGCCCTGATGGACCGGGAGCTTCCCTGCCAGGGCCCTTCCCTGTCGAGGCTGGGACCAGCTGAGATGGGAGGTGGCTCTCTGCTCGGTGTCATGATGTCGCCTTCCTGAGTGTCCAGCCTCTTTCTGACTTCCACGTTTATGTTCTGGTACCAGCTTGGCCTCCAGGCTTCCCACAGGAAGCTCATCCACACTACGCCTCGTCTCTCCTTCATGTCCCGTGATTTTGCCAGAGGTGCAGCTCTCCTGACGTCCGTCCTTTCCCAAGCATGTTTCTCGGAGTTTCGGGGCACTTGCCGTAGCACATCTCTCTCTGCTGAGGTGGCTTTGAGCCCCACCTCCGGGCCTGTTCATCATGGGTGATTCGGCTGAGTCAGGGGAAGACGACGTGGGGACCCTGGATGGAGTGGTGGGTCTAACGGGATTTCCTGGCTCCCTCAGGACGCCTTGTGGCACTCTGAACGCCCTTGCTCTTGTCTGTGAGGACCCAGTCCCTGTGACCCTGAGCCGAGGCTGGACAGCTGAACCCTGCCTGCGCACAGCACGTCCGCCCCGCAGCCCCAGGGACCCTGTGCTAGCAGGGTCATACCCCCGACCTCTGACCGCTGAGTGTGGCATTCCCGTGTTCCACGCTCAGGGCACAGCCTGGGACCTGGGTGCCCCTTCTCCCACCTTGTGGCTCATGCGTGTCTGTGTTGGTGTTGTGTTGTTTAAGCACTTGGACTTTCCTTTGGTTTTATGCCCATTCTGTTTTATCTGATTTTTTGCCAGGTTTTCTGGTGTTTACCCTTGTGGTTTGTCATGCACGTTTTTCTGTAGGAGCTTTCTGTGCATATCCTTGGTAAGACAAAGGGATTAGTAATCTCTTCCCTCGTAGTTATCTGCTCACTTTCTTAATGTCCACATTATTGCATTTTTTTAATGTTCAGAAGATTTTCAATTTTATCTATGGATTGTTGCCCTCCCATACTTCAAAGTACAGTAATTGGCTGAGCAGAAAGAATTCATTAATGATAGAATATTAGTCCTCTATTGCTGATATGCTAAGCCCTGTTATATATTTACTATGACTCCAATTGGATTCCTGTTTTCCTGAGGTGTGCTAATTATAACAACATTTCAATTTCCTGATATGCCTCTGTGTCTGCATGCAGGGGCTGGACCTCATTGCTAACATCAACTGAAAGATCTAAACTAGGTATCCTGAGCCAGGCATGGTGGTACACACTTATAATCCCAGCACTCTGGGAGGCTGAGGCAGGCAGGTCAGAGGTTCAAGCCTGGTTTGGGCCCTGTGGTAATTTAGCCAGAGTCTATTTCAAAATGAAAAATAGAAAGGGGCTGGGGATGTGGCTCAGTGTGAAGGCTCTGGGTTCAATCCCCAGGATAGAAAGAAAAAAAATAAAGACAAGGAATTAAGTATTCTAAACTTTTCCTGAATTTAACAGGAACGGCCTCACTATGTCCACATTTGGTTTGATTACCTCTGAATTTCTGCCAGACACACTGCATGTCATGGAATAGGTCTCCAGCCAATGAGCCTTTCCTATTTCATTGTCTTCATTCCGAAAACCAGGTAGAGAATCACACCGGCTTGGCCAGCTTTTCACCACTGTGACAAGCGCCGAGATGATCAATTTATAAAGAGAAGAAGGTTGTTTTGCTGACATCTTGCAGGTCCCTTCCTGCCACTTGGGGTGTGTGGAGCAGAGTCACCCAGGCAGAGAAGAGCTGCGCCATGATGAATGGCAGGGGGTAGAGAGAGGACCAGGGAGGGACCGGGGCCCCACGGGGCCATTTGGGGACATCTTCCCATGGCCTGACACCTCCCACCTACCCTGCCTCCGACAGGGACCCAGCTCTGCCCTGGCACCCAGCCCTCAAGGCAGGGCCTTCGGCATCCCTCAAGTCACAACCACTGCCCACGGGAAAGTGTTTCCCTTAGTAAAGAAAAACCTCACTGCCTTGAGACACAGCCGAGCCTGCTGAGCAGGGCAGACTGGCCTTTCCCACACGCTGCTGGGTGTCAGGGCGCAGGGCTTTGCCAGGGGCTGGGCGTTGCGGTTGTTTGAGGCAGTTGTGATAGATCTTTAATGATCTGGTGGCAGGGAAAACAACAAACGTGGATACTCATGCTTTTTGTAGATGAAAATTTTCAGTTCCTTCAAATATTTTCGTGGTATCCTTTTATTATTTATTTTTGTATAACTACTTCATTGAGATATAGTCACATACCAAACAATTCACCACCTGAAGTGCACAGTGCAGTGGTTTTTACCCATTCACAGAGCTGTGTTCCCACAACCTCACTTACTCAGAACGCTTTTATCTCCCTGAAAGCAAAACCCAAGCCCACCGAACACCTCCCTCCGTGTCTGTCCACCACAGCCCAGCACTTGCTCCTCCACTTGCTGTCCACACACTGGGCTGCCCCACACTGACCTGCCCACTCCGGGCTGCTGGGCTCTCTCAGGGGCTGTGCTCCGCACGGGCTCCTTGGTGACAGTCGCTGGCCGCACCGGATCTGGGAAGTGCTGCAGCCCGGGGTGCATGGACTGCCTTTCGTCTTGTCCCATGGGTGGTCCCCATGCAGGGTCTTGCTCATGGTGGTCAGGGGGACACTCACATGGAAGCACCCATGTGGACACTATTCTTGCTTCTCTTGGGGCACAGGTTGGAGAGAATTAGCTGTCCCCCTTGTGGCTGAGGTCTTCTCAGGGCCAAGTGACACAGAACCTGCTGTCCCAGGGTGGAGTGGCCATGGGAGATGAAGGAGCTGCAGTGATGGCTAAGTACTCAGGCTGGAGGTGAGGGCGGCAGAGCGGGGCTGCACTGTGGCATGGGTGAGGGGAGGAGGTGGCCTCAGATGTGGGCGGCAGCAAGTTTGTAGCTTGTAACCTGGGAGGAATAAAAAGGGAAACTAGTTAGTCTGCCCTTTGCTACTCTGGAAGTCTTTCAGTGTTCAGCAAAGACTTTGGACATTTTTCTCCATTTCCTTCAGCCTTCAGGCACACCGTCTTCAGTTTCCTGACACTGAGTTGCCCTGGGCTCTGCAATGAGCTCCAGGTGCTCAACTCACTTCTCTTGTTCCTCAGTGTTCATGCTGTCACTCTGCCTTCTTTAATAATGTTTCAGCAGGAGGCCATTGAAGGCCTTCTTACCAAAGCCTTGTATATTTTATATTGAATCTGTTTAGTTACTGCGCCGAAGTAGTCAAAGCTTGGAGGCACAGAAGGACACTTCTGGGCATCCCTGAGGACATGACTCCATTGTAAGCGCAGGTGCACAATGTGACACAATTATATAAGCATGACTTAGCATGAGATAACTAGGCAGGTGCCAGTAACCCAGCATGTAAGAATGTAAATATGTGATAACAGCATGTATAAGAATTACATATAAAGATGCAGGTGGCTTTTGCCTTGTTGTGCTCCCTGCTGCCCACTGTTGTTGCTTATGTCCTGTATCTGTGTGTTCTTTAGCCTGGGGAACACACCTGCAAAAATCTCCTTTGAGCACCCCCTAGCAGGTGACGACTGGCATAGTCGGGAGGATCCTGAGGTGAGTGATCTCATGGCAGCTGTGGAAACAGCAACTGATGGAGAGGGAGAGCCCTTGTGAATGGCTGAGAAGTGACTCCTGGCCTTACTCCGGTGACACATAGTCACCTTCTTGCCAGCTTGAAAGGACCCAGAGTACTGGGAATCAGTCCAACTGGAACCCAGGGATGCTTTGAGAGCTTTGAAAACCATGGACAGGCAAATTCCTCTCGCTCACCATGAGATGGCAGGGCGGGTAGCTTGGGTGTTTTTCACTCTCTTCAGTTGTATAAATAAGGAGGCAGTGGCCTTGTCTGGCTGGTAGACCAGGTGCAGCAGGTAGAGGAGGACCTCAAGCCTTAGCTGGCTGCTGCAGATCTCATGCAGCAAGGCATGGGAAGCACCGTCTCCAGAAAGATCTCCAGAAGTGTAAGTTCTCATGTTTGAGAAACCCCCCGAGAAAAGTCCCTTTTTGTGCATCCTAGGTTGGCTATTTATCAAAGGGTGGAGGCAGAGGAGCACCTAACCTAGAGAGGTGGACTGGGGGGCTGCCTGCCTCCACACAGCACCCAGTGTACATGGCCTCTACAGCCATGCAACTGCAGGAGGTGGAAAAACCAAGTTGCTCTTTAGAATGTTTGCAGTGTTTTCTGCTGCAAGGTAGCAAGCCACCCTGAAAGTTCAAGTTCCTATTATTGTATCTAAGCTCTTTGCAGCTCTTATTTACTACTTTGGACACCAGTAGTAAGCACCTCATAAACAGGGTGTGATGCTTTTAGTTACCATAATCCCCAAGCAAGCAGTGGTGGCTTTTTACAGGAGTGGCCTCATGAATCTAGGCACAGAAGCAGAGTCTGGAAGGACCCAGTGATCCAGGACTTTGTTTGGCACTTGACCTGAGAGGGCACACCCTGACCATGGTCTTCCTTCCCCAGAAACCCAGGATGTTGAGATGAGGGATAGCATGACTCTTGTTTTGTTCTTCTTGAAGAGCAAACAGTACACACACACACACACACGTGTGTGTGTGTGTGTGTAAAATACGGAAACATGTATACATATAAGCATACTTCATCATTGCTGCATAAGTGTGACATACAGGTGTGAAGAAGTATGCCCTCTAGTTAGGTGTGTACAGTTGTCACATTGTCATCAATACCTATCTATTAGCATCAATACCTATCTATAGAGGCGTATGATAAAGTTTATTTTATAAATCAGTCACAATAAGAGAATAACAGTAGTAATAAGATAATTATAACAATACAATTTACTGTAAGAACAGTGGATTTAAAATGTATGAATTTTTTTCCCGAAATTTTCCTTTTTAAAATTTTTGTACTTCAGCTGCTGCTCAGTGGCTCAAAGTGTGGAAAGTGAACCTGGAGATGGGGGAGGGAGGGGACAGCTTTGCAGCAAGGGGTCAGATCTGCAGTGAGGTGGCTGGTTCAGAGAAATGGCTAGCTGGCTGGGGATGGTTGGATGGACAAAGAGATCAGTAGATAGAAACATATGGGAGACACATAAATTGCTAAAGCATGGGTGGATAAATAAATAAATGGGTAGGTGGAGAGAGAGAAAAAGGGAGAGGGAGAGAAATGAAATATATTGATGAATAGACAGGTGAGACACAGAGGATAGATAGATGATAGACATGGATGGATAGATCTGGTGAACTAAATATGTAGATGAATGGATATAGACAGACAAGCAGACAGAAAGGTAGTGACAGATTGATAGATAGAGCTAGGTAGATAGAGATATAGATAAATAGGTATTAGATCAATTGATCCATGGATTAATCAAGGACAGGCTTTGCACAGACTCCTCCTTGACCCAGGTGCTCTGTCCCTTTGAGTCCCTAAGGTCCCCAGAGCGTTTCACCCACCCTGTGATCTCACCTGAAGTAAGTGGGGCAGACACTAAGTCCATGGCATGGTTGATACACTGGGTCACCTTGAGAAGTCTAAAAGCTTAATTAAGTAACTCAGCAGTACATCATGAGGTATAGGGAACATACCCTTGCCTCTAGGATGTTGTTCACTGTGCCAACTTGAGGAATTTAGAAGTTTAACTAAGTGACTCAGCAGGGGGCCAGGAGCCTCACTTTGTAAACATTCTGAGCCTGTGCAAGTGGAGCGCACAGAGATGGTGTGGGTGCTACACCCACCTGATGGTGGGTAGCCTGCATACAATGTAAGGGAGGAAAAGAGGCTTGCTTTCCACCCATTTGGCTCTTCTTGCTTTTGTTGTCTTCCACCACCATGAATTGTTGCCCCTCTGCCATGCCACCCAGCCTTGGAGCAGCTGATTATAGACTTAAACTTGTACAAACTTTGATCTAAATAAACCTTTCCTTCCTTAATTTTGGACACCAGGTGTTTTGTTTCAGCAATGAAATAAAAGTAACTGAGACAATCCTATACCTGCATGTTCAGCTTGTGAAACGTGAACTCCAAATGACTTGTGTGGCCCTGTTACTAAGGCATTGACAGATGCAGCCCACTCCGATTTTCTTCAGCTGGACCTACTCACGGTGTGCAGCTTTCCTCAGATGTTCCATGCTTCCTGGGGGCTCCACTGCACCTCTACCCTCAGTCTCAGAGCTTCACGCCGTCCTTCTCAGGGGTACACGGCTGCTTGTCCTCCCCATCCTTCTGCTGAAATCTGCAGGGAAGCCTCCCTGACTTCACAGCTCTTGCATGCTGTGTGTCCTCCAAACCTGCACCACCTCAGCTACGCCAGATTCTGATGTCACCTTGAGCAGCCGCCAGGCACCCTTGGGTCTGAGGCACGACTGACTGAATTTGGGAATATGTACCTAGCTGGCCCTGGTTGAGCAGGCATTCCAGGGACACTCCTCTTCAAAGAAAGATGTATGGTTTTTTTCCTTTGATACTGCAAGGATACGATCTTGCTGATTTCCGAGGTGTCCTCATGGCATCTTTCTTCTGTGCCTGTACAAAGTACTTGAGTTCTCTTAATGTTAATCTCTTCAGCACCGTATTTGGCCTTGTCCCAACTTTGCAGGGGCTCCCTTCTGGCAAAATGGCAAACATTTCAAAGCATTCTGCTCTGCTATTTGCCTTTGATTCCTACCATAGTTCTGGCTACAAGCAGCCATCAGTGCCCATGCCTGAACAGTGGGCTGTCTTTCCAGAGTAAGCAGTCCATCGTGCTTACTCTTTGGTGCTTCCAAAGTCTTAGGACATTGTAAAAATAAAGATAAATTTTCTTGTTATGACAGTTTAATACCCATGGTATCGAGTCCTATTCCCAATATATTGCTTTTTTGTTTGTTTTTTAACTGAAACCTGCTGAGCTTGGCCTTTACTGACACATGCTCTTGATGTCATCAGCACAATTCCCCGTAAAAGAGCAGGAGTTTATATAATAGGAGGAAGTAAGGTCACTTTGTATTGAAAAACAGTGGAAGCATCAGCAAGGAGCACTTTGGGAGGGAAATTAGACTATGAGGCGTCTACGCCATTAGAGAGCCAGGCCTGGCGCCCTCTGAGGCCAGAGGCTTGCTCTTCCTCCAGGGCAGAGAGCTTTTTCTTTTTGACTGTGAGTGCTCAGCGCCTCCCGATGTCACCTGGGAACCTCCTTCCTGGAGCACTTAGCCCCATTAGAGGTCCTCGCTGGGATGCAGCTGTGTGAAAAGGGGACGGGAGGAGTTTCCTGGGTGCTCCCGCATCTGCTCCTGGAAGGCTCAGCCCTCCAGCCCCGGGCGTCCTCACATGAAAGCTCCCGGGCCATCTCTGCAGGGAGCTGCTTTGTCTCCAAGAGGTGGACAGAGGTGTCTCCCAGACGTGAAGGCAGAGAAAGGTAAGGACCTGTGCTCTGTGCGCCCTGCCTTGCTGGGCCCCTCGCCTCCAAGGCTCCAAGGTAGAAATTGTGATGGCACCTTACAGCTTTAGCATGTCACGCCATCAAGGCTCCAGCCTCATTGGGCAAAATTGGGCTCCTGTGGAGAGGAAAAGCACTTTCTTTTAATTCTGTACAAAACACTACTGTACCTTCAATATATTAATTTGTCTGCAGTAAAATTTTATTTTTAAAAAAGTATTGTTCAGTTCTGGGATTAAATTGATGGCCTCATGCATGCTAGCCTCACTTTCCACCAGTGAGCTACAAGCCCAGCTGCATTATAGTAAAATTTTAACAGAGGCTATGAGGAAAAATGCTGAAAATTTTCTGAGAAAGTTGATCATGATGATGATGATGAAGAAGAAGAAGAATTAAAGTGTTAGAAATTCAACTACACCGCAGTTCCAGCGAGGTCTTCCCATGGGCAAGTGTTGCAGGCACATTCTCCAGGTTCTGCCTGATCTGCTGTCTTCCCTCGGAGTGGGGTCATTTTTTCTTGTCCAGGTTCTTCATGGTGACCTCGCCACTGCCCTTTGGGGCAGGCGTCCAGGGATCCTGTTTTCTCCCTCAGAGACAAAGCACCTATGCACCCCCCATCTGGGTCCGCAGAGTGAATTCCCTGCCTTTCTCCAAGCCAAGAGCAGCCTCAGGCTGGGGCTGTGCACAGCTGCTCAAGGGACCCTGGCAAGGCTGCTGACTGCGCGTGAGACAGAGGCGGCCTTGTCCTTTGCTCAGGTCCGGGGAGAGCTCCGGAGCTGCAGGCCCTGTCTTCAGTGGACACACTCCACCCTCACTGCAGTGCCCAGCACAGGACGAGGAGGAGGCCATGGGCGTCCCGGGGGCGCTGCTGGCTCTGAGGAGAGCCCGCCTTCTGGGAGCCACGCGTCCACCCACTCTTACAGGGCGAGGGAGCCCGACAGCTGCCCTGACAGCTTCCTGGCTGCATTATCGATGAAACACGCAGGCTCGCTCTCCTTGGCTTGTGCTGAGGGAGCCCCGGGAGTTTTGCGGGGCCCCGGGGAGGAGGGACCTGAGTGTGGGTCCAGGAGCCCTCGCTGAGTCATGGGTCCAGGAGCCCTCGCTGAGTCGTGGCTCCAGGGCCCCTTGGCTCCTTCTGCTGCAAGGCCATTGGGGCAGGCGGGAGATTCCAGGGTAACCTCAGGGCAGCGTCTGTACGAGTTCCCCCAGAAGAAGACCTGGCTGAATAATAATCAGCCTCGAAAACCCCAGATGGGAAACACCAGCCCTAACCAGCCTGTCCTTGACATCCCTGCTGTGATGCTTGATACACTATGTCAACTTGAGAGTTTAGAAGTTTAACTGAGAGAGGGCAGGGAGCTGGGGTCCTCACTTTGTAAGAACCCTAGTCCCCTGCAAGAGGAGGGTGAGGAGATTTTGTGAGCGCTACACTGGCCCTGGAGGGGCAGTGGCCCCTGTACAATATGAGGGAAGAATTGAGGCTTGCTCTCCCTTTTTTCTCTCGCTTCTTTGCAGTTTTCTGTTGCTGTGAACTGTTGCCCCTCTGCCATGCCACCCTGCCTGGGAGCCAGCTGATTATGGACTGAAACCTCCACACACTGTGAGCTAAATAAATCTTTCCTTCCTTAAATTGGGGTGTTAGGTATTTTGTCCCAGCAATGAGAGAAAAGTAACCAAGACACCTGCCTACAGAGCAGCCATCCAGCAAAACAGTGTTTGTTTAAGTCGGTGATTCCCTGACTGGGGCGGGCGATTTACATCTCTGGTTTTCCAGGCTGAGTATTTTACGGCTAGCCTCACTTTTGAGGGCAGCGGGTTAGCTTTCACGGTTCAGATGGGGAAGTTTCACACACTCAGAGTCGGGCTACTAGGAGATGACTGGGTCTTGGGGTGCCGGGGTGACTTCCCCCGAGGGTGGGACCTGGGCAGAGCAGGTCTCGGGGTTGGCGTGGATGGGTCGGTGCCCCCGCCTGCTCCTCCTTCGTGTCTCTGGGAGGCACCAGCTTCCCCTGTGCCAGGGCCTGGCCCCCGCCGTGTCTGCCTGGGAGCTGCCGCACCAGCACTGAACACCTGAGCCAAACCCACCTGTCCGGCATCGTTCCGTGAGCTGTTGGCCCCCCGTCTCCTGGGAGAAACATCCGCTCAGCCCCTCTGCCCGGCGCTTTGGGTTATTTACTCTGCGCTGTTTGAACCTGCTCCTTCCAAGGCTGCCATTTACACACTAAACTCCGGGTTCCCGCAGCCCCTCACTCGGTCAGGCCTGTGCCAGGCTGACCGCTGGCTTCTGCCCATTCCTCATGCTCGCAGCACCTTCACCCTGGGGGACACGCAGGACCCGCCGGGGCCCCTCTGCTCACCGCAAGGCTGGGCTGAAGCGGAAACCCTGGACCTCGGGGCCACATCCATGTGCCCCAGCACCGTGCCCTTCCTCCCACAGCTGCCGCGTGGGCACTCAGCTGGTCCTTCTCCCGGTGGCCGAGGTCTTCACCGGACCAGGGGACACAGAGCCCTGCGGTCCAGGGCGCAGTGGCCGTGGAGAGGAAGAAGCTGTGTTGTGAGCGGAAGGAAGTCCCCGGGGGCTTAGTTTCAGAGGCCGTGGGTGGAGTGGGTGCTGCCGGGGGGCCGGGCCTGTACTGAAACACAGAAGAGATGAGGAGGCTTGAGGGGTGCTGGCCAGAGACCTGGGAGGAAGAGGCTGGGTGATGTTACTAGGCTGGGGAGATGCAGTGAGCAGTGGGGGGAGCAGGGGAAGCAGGAGAGACGGAGGAGGAGGAGGAGGAGGGGATGTGTGGGCCGGGCAGGTAATGGGGTGACTGCGGCTGTGCACACCTCCACCTGGGGACCCGTCTCCCCAGGTGAGGTGGACCCCGGGCTCCTGTGCAGAGGGCACGTGTGGTCTGGCTTTCAGGGCTATGTTGGGGGTAGAGTGGGGGCTCCAGGGCTGTCAGAAGGGGCTGTGGTCCAGGAGAGGACGAGCTCGTACACACTCTCGGGAAGATCCGGGGACTTCTGGGTGGCCTGGACGTGGGGTGACGTGGACAGAGTGTCAAGGGGACCCCGGGTTCCTGAGGGCAGCACGATGCCGTGGGGGCCCTCGCCTGGCTGAGGCGCTTACATGGATGGAGCAGGGGCAGGCTGAGCCTCGACCCTATGACTCGGGGACAGCGGAGAGAGGACAGGACGGTGAGGAGAAGGATGCCCGAGAGGAGGGGCCGCGGGAGGGCCGGCCTGGGAGCCGCGTGGGGCCCTCTCTCTAAGGGCCGCGTGAGGGCCGCGACGCGGGCCCCGGGGTCAGGACACCCGACCTGGTCAGCGCCTTCTGGACTCTGCTGTTTGCTCACTGTGCTGTCTGTGTCCCTTCTGCTCGTGACCAGGTGCCGGGTCCACGGGGTTCGTGACACAGTGCGTGGCACACGCGTGTGCTGGAGGACGCTGAACAGGCGGACGCGTGAGGAGGCCGGGGGCCGCTGTGCCTGGGTCCTCACAGCTGAGTTGCACAATGACTCTCTCCACAGGGTCCTCACTGCGTGGACGTCCCCAGGCTGAGGTGACCCCACGATGTGCTCTCTTAATTCTACCTCAAGTCCCTGGAACAGGACAGATGAGGACCTTGCACACTTCCGGGCTGCACAGATCATCTGCCCTCTCGGCGCCGTCGTCTCGCTCCTGGGGCTGGGGGGCAACGGGCTCGTCCTCTACCTCCTGGTCTGCTCTGTCAAGTGGGACCGCGTCTCTGTCTTTCTTTTTCATTTGGCCCTGGCCGACTTTATCCTCCTTGCCTGTCTGGAGGTGGATTTCATGAAATGGATAGTTTTCTATTTTCATGATATCAGTTTTGCTCTTCCATATCTGAATCTGTTCATTAACACATCCTACCTAGCGGGGTTCTGTCTGGTGGTCGCCATCAGCATGGGCCGCTGCCTGTCGGTCTTCTTCCCCGTCTGGTACCGACTGCACGCTCCGAGGTCCTCGTCCACCATCGTGTGTGCTCTGATCTGGGTCTTGGCCATTTCCCTGAGTGTGCTTAGGAGAATGTTCTGCATCTGTGATTCAACACATAAGAAATTTTGTGGGCCGTTTGTCAGAGGGGGACGTCTGTTTGTTTTCATTCTTTTGTCTGCAACACTACCGTGCACTGGGCTTATGCTGCTCAAAATCAAGTGCGGCTCCCGGGTGCATCCGCCCCGCAAGCTGTACATCGCCGTGGCCCTCACGGCTGTGTCCCTTTCATGCTTTGCCCTCCCTGCGCTGCGACCCTTCCTGCATGCAAACTTCTCCATCCCCTACTATGAG
>RJWM01027246.1:0-27050 GCA_004363535.1 Dasyprocta punctata
CGGGAAGGGAGGGGGCGGCGAGGGGCGGGGAAGGAACAGGCGCAGCTCCGCCACTGAGCGCGCGCGGCGCATCCGAGCCCTGCCGTGCCTGGCCCTGCTCCTGCGCGCGCCACGGATCCGTGGCCGGGACGCCACGGGCACAGAGCGACAGCCCTGGGACGCAGCCCCTACTGCAGGGCTTTCATCAGGACCACGGCCAGGAGAGGAAGCGAGCCCCGCTGAGCCCGCGAGCAGGCGCTGCGCCTCCGCCCTCCGGCCCCCGCCGGCCGCCAGCCCGGGGGCAGTGGATTCCGGCGCTGGGTCCCAGCCACAGGCCCGGGCGCCGCCGCGGGCAGCAGCCCAAGCCACCCCTTCCCCGTGCACAAAGGGCGCACTGTCCGGCCCCGCGCTCCTGTGTCCGGGCCTCCGGCCGGCCAGAGGAAGTCAACAAGGGCGAATGGGGTCGGGTTTCACGCAGCAAGGGAGGGCGCGCACACTTGCTGAACCCGCGCGGGGCCTTATCCCAGGACTCCGCGAGGCTGAGGCAGGAAGGCTGCAAGTTCTAGTGACTTACCAGGGCCTGGTCTCAAAATAAAAAGACTCTGGGGGTGTAGCTCTGAGTGGGTTCCATCCCTAGTAGTGCACGCGCGCGCACACACACAAACCAGGCAAATTCAACACCCCACAGTCTTGGAGAGGACAGACTCCGGAGCCCAGCGCCTCCGCAGGCATGTGTTTCCGTGTTTCCAGGCAAATGACCTCACTCTGTGGCTCAGTTTACCCACCTGCAAAATGGGGTTAGTGGGCATCGCTTCTGTTTTTCCCTTTGCAGTGCTGGGCAGGAAGCCCAGGGCCTCACACACGCTGGGTAAAAGCTCCCCTAAGGGCTGGGAATTTAGCTCAGTGGCACAAGCACCTGCCTGGCAAGGGTGAGGTCGTGAGTTTGATTACAAAAAAAAGAAAAACCCTCCCCTGGGCTATACCCACAGCTGGGTGTTTGGTTGGTTGGTTGGTTGGTTGGTTTTTTTTGACAAGCCCTCACCCAACTGCTCAGGCTGACTTCACATTTGCAATCCTCCTGCCTCAGCCTCCCCAGTAGCTGGGATGGGAGGTGTGCACCACCACGCCCGGCTAAAGGCCCCTCGTTCCAGGGCTGTGAGCAAGGTCTGGGACTGGGAGGCCTGTGCAAGCTACACTAGTTACCATGGCAACTGCCACCGAGATGGGGGCCTCGGTCTTTTTATTACCTAACCTCAGAAGAACCACCCAGAGCTCACTTCCTTCCCTTCTTTCTCTTTTTCTTCCCGTTTCTTTCTCCTATCTGTGTCTGTGTGTGTGTCTCCCTCTCTCTGTCCCTCTCTCTTCTCTCTCCCCATGCTGGGGATTAAGCCCATGGCCTTGTGCATGGCAGGCAAGCAATCTCCACTGAGCTACACCCCCAGCGCTTTGAGTTTATTGTTTTAACTCTAAGATCCATTCTCCCTAAGTTGTCCAGGCTGGGCACAAATTTGCAATCTTCCTGCTTCGGCCTCCTGGGAGGCCAAGTGTGCGCCCCAGTGCCCGGCCACCCCGTTCCTTTCTTTCATTCTACTCACTGGAACCATGGGAGACACCCAGCATGGGACAGGGACCCAGGCCATTCCCCAGGCCGCTCCACAGGCAGAGCATCAAGTCCCGGCAGGGACACCGAGGGGACACAGTCACACTTGGGATGCAGAGGCAGGCACGTCCCCAGGGGCCACGGGGCCAGAGCTGGGGTGCAGGGAGAGGGGTCGGGGTGGGTACAGCGGGTAGGCAAGGCCCCGACATGACCCCCGCGTCCACTGCCACCCACAGTGGCACGGAGGAGGACACTACCTCTCTCTGTGCCCCAGGGCCCAGTGTAGGATGGTGTTAAAATGCAAGAAAGAGCCGGGCATGCTGGCGCCTGCCTGTAATCCCAGCACTCATGAGGCTGAGACAGGAGGACTGCCGTGAGTTCTAGGCCAGACTAGACCATGTAGGGAGTTCAAGATCAGCCTATATTGCATAGTGAAAGCCGACTCAAAAACATAGAAAAAACCCACAAAAAGTAAAAAAAAAATAAAAATAAAAAGCAAGAGAGCAGACCACCGATAACACGCATGACCAATGCCATGAGCAGTGAGAACACGGACTCCAGGTCACGCTGCCCGCCCTGCCCTGTGACCTGGACAAATCACACGGCGCGAGGCGCCTGGGCCTGCCGCTTCAGGATGAGGGCAGAGGGCCCGGGATGTAGCTCAGCGGCATAAATGCCTGCCTGGCCGGCACCAGGTCCTGAGTTCCACTGCCAGTACCAAAAAAAAAATATATATATATAGGATGAGGAAAGAGGTGCCGTATGTCGGGGGGGGTTGGGGTGCTCCTCAAGGCCACACCTGCAAAAGCTGGGCACATCAGGAAGACGTGCGGAGCCCCTGAGTGGCGGCTGTTCTGTCACAGGATGGCAGTGTCTGGAGAGGGCTGGGGGGGAGGGGACACCTAGACAAACTGAAGAGCAGAGGAACCACGAGTGCAAAGGCCCTGGGGCTGGAACAAGGCTGTGCAAGGCTGAGGCTGGAAGAGAACAGGATGGGAGGAGAGACCAGGGACAGGGGTGGGAAGGCCGTGAGACATGATTAGGAGTATGGTCTAGATGCTAAGGACGCCGAGGACCCGACGCGGGTGCAACAGAGATTCCCTGAAAGGAGCCACAGATCGTCACAGGCAAAGGGAGCTGGCGCAGCAGGCCAACCCGGGGACAGGTGGCCCGATCGGCACGGGGGAGGCAGGCGGGCACAGGCGGGCCCCTGGGGCCTTGGGCCCTGAGTGTCCTGTAGAGGTGTGGCTGGACCAGGTGGGCCTTCCTGCCGCTGGGACACTGTGCTGTCCAGGGCAGGGACCTCCCGGGGAAGGGCGGGGTTGACAGCGGGGGTCAGTGCACCCCCCAAGGCTGTGTCTGGGGGAGCAAGCACCCCGTGGCTGGCCAGCTGCCCTGCTCCACCTGGCCTTCTGGAACCCAGAGAAGCTGACCCATCAGGGTGACCATCGCAGGCCCGGAACAGGCGTGAAGTTCTACTCATCAGAAAGACCCGGGCAGTGAGGGACCGTGGCGTGCAGAAGAAGGGTTGTGCAAAGCGCAGGAGTAGGCGGCCCACAGGTGACCCCACCAGCCCCACTTCCCCGCCTCTGCGAACCTCAGTTTCTTCATCCTTAAAATGGGTGCAGTGCCTGCACCTCCCTGGGAAGACCAGCCCTGCACACACAGGCACCAGCACCCCTGCTTGGGGCTGTGCCCCACACTCACCCCGGAAACCCCAGGAAGGCCTGCTTCAGCCCAGAAGGGCCCCCAAGTTCTAGAGACAACCCAGAGGCCTCCCCGACTCCCAGCACACGGGCAACAACAGATCCCTCCAGAGAAGCCGGTCTCCAGAGAATCCCCACGTTCTGGAACACACAGGGGCCCCCTCATCCCTGGGCCACCCCCAAAGCTCTACACAGATTCCACACTTTCAAATGCGCCCTAGTCAGGCAGGAACCTGCAAGGCTCCCCGGGAAGCACCCCGCCTTTAGACACCTGAAGAATCCTTCGCCCCAGCGGCTCCCGCAGCGCCCGATCCTAAGGCGACCCCAAGACGCTGGCGTTCCCCGGAGACCCAGGGAGCTCCCTGGGAAGTCTCCAGCTGCCTGAGGCCCCGAGGTTACCAACTGGGTGCCCCAAGTCTCCAAAGCAGCCCCCAAAACCCGGACCACTTACAACCTACAGGGACTCCCATCTGTCACCTGCAGCCCCCAGTCCGTCTCCCCTTCTGGCCCCGGCCTCCCCCGCCCCCGGCCCCTGACCTCGCCCCCCGGGGTCCCCAGGGTGAGCCGCCCCCCAGTTGGCCCGCGTCACACTCACAAGAGGTCCCGCCTCGCCGTCAGGCAGACGATGCGCAGGAAGCGCCAGCCGCCGCCGCCCACGTAGACACCGAACGCCGCTGCCGCGCTCCAGGTCCACGGCAGGCCCAGCAACCAGAGCAGCGCCAGCGAGGCCACCGAGGCCGGGCCCGCGCCCGGGAGCCGCATTCTGCGGGGACGCGAGCGCTGGGACTGACCGCGGCCGCTTACGGGCCCGACCTGGGCCCGCCCCACCCCGCCCTCCGCGTAGGCTCCGCCCCCTCAGGCCTCACCCTAAGCTAGTTTACTAGGGACGAGGCCCCGCCCCTGAGCTGGGATTGGCCTTATTCTGGGTAGACTCCGCCCCAGCGTGGAGCCCCGCCCCCATGCTAATCATTCTAACAGGAACCTCCCCCAGGCCTATTTGCATACGTCAGTCATTGCTGGACCCGTCCCCCAGCCTTGACCTTGGGCTCAAAGCTCCACCCCGCGGGTTAGCTCTGAAAGCCTGGGCTTCAGCTGGCCCCCAGGCACAGAACCGGGCCTGCTCGGTCTCTCGTGTGGGCTCTGTGCCCCGCCCCGACTCAACCCCTGTCGCCCCTCCCAAGTGCCCCTCCACGCCCACACAGGCTCTGACCGGCCCCTGACTTCTCTCTGCTCCCTGGACCCCGCCCCCAGGCCAGGCCTTCAGCTCCGCACAAACGCAGATCCCAACGTGGAGCCCCGCCCCTAAGCACTGCCCTCCCATTCTGATCTGGCCCCGCCCCATCCTCTCGAGCCCCGCCCCAAACCCCGGGAGGAGCGCTGCACTCCTGCCCCGCAACCTAAGCCCCGCCCAAGCCGCGCCTCCTACCTGACTCGCAGCCTGCACCCCTTCCCACAGAGAAAAACCGACCCCCTTCCAGAGGCCGCGACCACAGAGGTCCCGCTCCGGCCCAGAGAGCCCACGGCCAACGAGTCTCGGGGCTAGAAGGGCCCTCGAGGAGGGCCGCTGTCTCCAGGGCAACCATGCCTCCGCCGCTCCCCGGACGCGCGCCGAGGGAACACGTGGGATCCGAGGGGGCGTGGCCCCGGCGCTGGCCCTCGAGAGCGCGCTTGGCCCCGGCCCACACTGCGGCCGCCTGGGCTGGGCTGGATTCCTTCCTCGGGCTGTGCCGAAGCCAAACCCCGAAGCCTCTCCGCCTTTAACACCCACCCGGGGCCTGAGCTCACACTCTCGGGGCCCCCGCGGGTGCCGGATCCGACCCCGGCCGGCCTCCCCCCACAGCCTCACGCAGCCAGCCCGTCGGCGTCACCCCGGGAGCAGGGTCTTGTCCTCCCCGGAACCTGCAGGGGTCTGCGTGCCCCGGAGTCCTCCGGGCCAGGACTCGGCACTGACCTGGGCGCTCACACCTCTGGGCTTGGACGCGGCCGGCTGGAAGCTGGGCGGGCAGGAAGCCGAGGCAGGCAGCGACCTCCGGCCCGGCCCGAGCTGTGGGCGCCCTCGGCGGCTCTGTCCCCGACTGTCCCCGGCTGTCCGCGGACTGCCTCGGGCCCTCCCAGCCCCTCCGCCCTGCCCGCTGCGCGCGGCTCTGTCTCCTACTTGGCCGACCTTTCCTCGCCCTCCTTGGGAGGCGGCCAGGGCCAGCTTCCAGCGCCGCGGGAGGACAGGGCCAGGCCGCTCTCCCCTACCCCACTCCTCCCCCAGCTGCCATTGGGCCCCCGCGGCGCGGCCCGGACTAGGGGGGCGAGGACGCAGATGGGGACAGGCCCAGGGCCAGCCTGGCTCACGCTGGCTCCTCCGGCTGGGGATGCCGTGTCCTTGCCTGTGGCGCTGTTGCGGTCAGCCCACCTTTCAGTGAAGAAACCGAGGACAGAGCCAAGTGTGGTGGGCAGCCAGGCCTGTGAGGCCGGCGCTGCAGGAGGCTGAGGCAGGAGAATGACGGTGACTTAGAGGTCCTTTCTTTCCCTTTCTTTCTTTGTTTTTCGGTTTTTGAGACAGCATCCTGCAATGTAGTCCAGGCTGGCCTCAGATTTGAAATGATCCTCTTGCCAAAGCCTCCCGAGTGCTGGGATTACAGGCGTCTGCCTCCACACCCTGCTTGATCCTTTCTTAAAATGATAAAAATAAACAAACAAGGGCTGGGGTGAAGGTCCCGAGTTCAATACCCAGTACCTTCAGATAACCAGGAGGAGAGGCTGAATACGGACGGCCCGGTAGCCCCTAGCTGGGCGCTGAGGTCCACTCGCTCACAAACGCGGGCTCGCACCCTGCCTCCTGAGCGCTCCCGCTGCCTGCTCCGCTTCCCCCACCCCTTGCCTTCTTTCAGAAAACCCTCCTCTCTGCCTTTGCCTCATCCCCTCTTCCGCCCGCCCCGCTTCCTCCTACCGGGTTTACTGAGACCCGGCCGGCACCTACTCCAGTTCTCCGGCCGCGCTCTGTCCTCCGCCTACAATCGCAAAGGCTTTATTTATTTATTTTATTTTTTGGTACCGGGGGTCAAACTCACAACCTCGCGCCTGCCAGGCAGGCGCTTACACCAGTGAGCTAAATCCACGGCTCTATTTTTTGAGACAGGGTCTCACTGCAGTTCAGGCTGGTCTGGAATTCACAACGCTCCTCCTGCCTCAGCCTTCCAAGTGCTGGGATTAAAGGCGTGCGCCACCACTGCAAAGGCTTTAAAGCCCAGCTTTTTTTTTTTTTTTCTTTTATTTGATGGGGGTTGTTTCTCGAGCTCACACTGTAGCTCAGGCTGGTCTCAAACTTGCAATGATCCTCCTGCCTCAACCTCCCAAGTGCTGGGATTACAGGCGTGAGCCACCATGCCCGGCTCGCATGTGTGTATTTTTTTTATTTATTTATTTATTTATTTATTTCGGCACGGGGGATCGAACTCACAACCTCACACCTGCCAGGGCAGGCGCTTAAGCGGCGGAGCCAAACTTCCAGCCCTGCATGTATTTTTAAAAAGATACAAAATTCCCAGTTCCGGGGGCCGGGCTGTACCTGAGAGGTAGCGCGATTGTCTAGTGAGCCTCGGGCTGCGGGTTCGAGCCCCAGGCTGTGGGCCGTGTGTGCACGCGCAGGAGCACAGGCGCGCGCGCCCCGGGTGCAGTTGAGCAAAGCGGTGCACACACATAGTCCCAGCTGCTTGGGAGGCTGAGGCAAGAGAGCACAAGTGACACACCAGATCGGACAACACAGCGTGACCCCATCTCAAAGTTAAAAACAAAGATTTCCGCATCGTGGACGTAAGCTCCCGGGTCCCTGCCGCCTGTGCCTGTCGCGCCAGGCTTCAGGCTCGCGGTGGCCCCAGCGAAGGGGTCCCCGGCCGCGGAGTGGGAAGTCCAAGGCCCCGCGCGGGATTCGCGCTGGCGGACCCGAGTGCTGCGGGCAGGGGCGGTTCCTCTCCGCCAGTTCCCTGACGGCGGCAGCTGGGACACGGGTGCCCCGGGCACTGGGAGCATGGATGGCTTCTCTGCACGCCGACGTCACGGTGTCACCGCGAAGCCCCCTCGGAGGCCGCGGCCAGGCCCTTGTGCCCCCCTGGCTCAGGCGACTCTCGGCCACCTTGGCTGTGGCATTACCCTCCTGCCTCGGCCTCGCGCTCACAGAGCCATCTCTGCTCCCATCTCCTCTTCCGTCTCAGTCTCCCTCTCCTCTCCCCGCTTGGCCTCTCCCTGTCTCGCCGTCTCTGTCCTTGCAGTTGAACCCAGGTCCTCTGCGGCGAGCTACATCTCCGAACCTTTATTCAGTCATTAACTTGTATTTTGAGACAGGGTCTTGCTAAATTTCCCCTGGCTGCACTTGAATTTGCAGTCCTCCTGCCTCAGCCTCCCGAGTGCTGTCAATACAGACGTGCACCACCACCCCCGGCTCTTCTGTCTCTTACTAAGGACACTTGTCCCTTGTCACTCCATAATCCAGGGGGGCCTGATCTGGAGATCCTTCACTAAAGGCACCTGCAAAGACCCCTTTGCCCAAACCAGGTCCCATCCATAGTTTCTGGGGGTCAGGCCACGGCCTTCTCCTTTGAGGAGCCCACCGTTCACCCCTCCAGGACAGGAGAAAGAGTCAGAGCTGTCGTTATCTCCCAGAAAGGGACCGATTCGGCCCCCGGGGGCCCAGGCAACACCCCCAATCTGCGGCCCTCGGGTCACCCGCGGCGGGTGCTGCTGCCACCTAGTGGACGGACGGGGGACCTGCGACAGCGGCGCCTGCAGAGAAGAGCCGGCCCGGCACAAGGCGGGAACGCGGGGCTGACCGCCGCCGAAGGCGACTCAGCTCTGCCGCGCGACTGATGTCCCTCACCGCCGGGCGTGGTCACCGCAGGCAGCCCCTCCCAGGCTCGGGGCTTCCGGACCCGCGTCCCGTGGGGTCCTGGAGAAGGGGACCTGCGGGCTCCGGCTGCTCCCCAGAGAGGGCTCTCTGTGCGCGAGATTACAGTTGGCCCCGGGCTCTGCGGGCCGAGGATCACAGGGATGTGAGAAAATTGGCCAAGAGTGGTGGAGGCTGAGGCAGGAGGATCGCAACTTTGAGCACTGTCTGGGCAACTTAGCCAGACCATGTCTCAGAATCAAAATAAAAGGGCTGGGGCTCGGGCTCAGCGTGAAGACCCCGGGTCCATCCCCGGTACGGGGGGCTCTCCGCCGCTCACGTTCCCGAGCTGCCCGGGCACATAGCCCCTGCGCAGTGGACCCACTCAGCAGGCAGCGACCGCGGCGTGCCGGGTACAGGTCGCGTACAGAGGACTTAAAGATTAGGGAGGACGCGCTTAGCATCCAAGCAAATCCTGCCCAGTCCACCGAAGGGATGTAAGCCTCTGTGACTTGGGGACCTGGAGTCCTGGAACCCCCGTCCCTGGGTACAGAAGGAGGACTGTATTTGGTGCAGTAACTTTTTTCTTCTTTTTTGGGAGGACAGGGTTCTCGCTATGTAGCCCGGCTGGCCTGGAACTCGCGGTGATCTTCCTGCCTCAGCCTCCCGAGTCTGGACCCACCACGCGAGGGCGCTCCCGTGGCCCCCGTGACCCACCAGCAGCTCGCCCCACCCCCCGGCCGCCTCGGGGGTGGGGGGCCCGGATCCAGGTCAGGGCCGGGATTAGCGTCCTGATCCGGCTGGGCAGCAGCCGGACCATGGCGTCGCTGTTCTCCGGCCGCGTCCTGGTCCGCAACAACAGCGAGCAGGACCTGCTGGAGACCGAGGCCGAGCTGGAGCGCCGGCTGGAGAACCGGCTGGTGCTGCTGTTCTTCGGCGCGCAGGGCTGCGCGCGCTGCCAGGCCTTCGCGCCCGCGCTGCGCGACTTCTTCGTGCGCCTGACCGACGAGTTCTACGTGGTGCGCGCGGCGCAGCTGGCGCTGGTGTACGTGTCGCAGGACGCCTCGGCTGAGCAGCAGGCGCGCTTCCTCAGGGACATGCCGGAGCGCTGGCTCTTCCTGCCCTTCGAGGACGACCTGCGGCGGTGAGCACGCGGGGCGGGGCGGGGCTCGGCGCGCGGGCGGGTCGGAGCCGGAGGGCCGCGGTTCAGCGAGGTCCCGCCCGCCCCGCCCCGCCTCGCAGGGACCTGGGCCGCCGCTTCTCCGTGCGCCGCCTGCCGGCCGTGGTGGTGCTCAAACCCGACGGGGACGTGCTCACGCGCGACGCGGCCGACGAGATCCAGCGCCTGGGCCCTGCCTGCTTCGCCAACTGGCAGGAGGCGGCCGAGGTCCTGGACCGCAACTTCCTGCCGCCCGAGGACCTGGACGAGCCCCCGCCACGCAGCCTGACCGAGCCGCTGCGCCGCTGCAAGTACCGCGTAGACCCGGCGCCCGGGAAGGGGCGGGGCCCACAGGGCGGGGCCGGGGAGGAGGGCGGGGCCGCAGCGCTGTTCTGAGCTGTCACTGGATGGTGGACGGGGCGGGCCCCTGGGGCGGGGCAGAGCTAGCTATAAGGAGGGCGGGAACTGGAGCTGTTGGGACACCTCAGGATGACAGACGGGGGCGGGGCCTGCAGAGCAGGGCCGGGGCCGGGGAGGAGGGCGGGGCCGCAGCGCTGTTCTGAGCTGTCACTGGACGGCGGACGGGGCGGGGCCCCTGGGTTGGGGCGGAGCTATGAGGAGAGAGGGAACGAGCTGTGGGGACCCCTCAAGATGACAGACAGGGGGCGGGACCCTCAGAGCAGGGGCGGGGCTGGGGAGGAGCATGGGGTAGGGAAGGGGAGGGTCCTTGGTGCTGTTCTGAACTGTCCCTGGACGGCCCCTGGGGCAGGGGCAGAGCTATAAGGAGGGTGGAAACTGAAGTTGTGGGAACCCCTCAGGATTACAGACAGAGGGCGGGGCCATCGGAGCAGGGGCGGGGCCGGGAAACTGTTGCAATCCCTCACTGGATGACCTAGAGGGCTGAGCCCTGTCGGGTGGGGTGGAGGCGGGACCTGGGCGCTGCTCTGACCTCCTGCTGGACAACTGGTGGGTGTTGGACAGGGGGCGGGGCCTAGAAAGGGGCGGGGCCGGGCTCCTTTCAGGCCCGTCACTGGCTGGGCAGCTGGGGGCGAGCGAAGTCCCAAAGGCCCTGCGGGAGGAAGCGTGCACTCACGAGGTTGCAGGTGGTCATGGGGGTGGCCACGGACAATCATCTCACTTCCTGATCACCTCCATGGCCAAGCACCTGGTGAGACTGAGGCTCCCGACGTCACTCAGCTTTTCCTCGCTGGACCTCAGGTGGTGCCTCTGACGTGGAGTGTGGGTCCCTGTGTGACAACAGCCCTGCGTGCTGTGCGCCTAACGCTAGGTGGCCTCCTGACGCGGTCCTAAGGGGCCACGTTTTTCTGCGTCCTTCAGGAACCAGTCAGCGCAGGCGAGCGTCAGTGCCTTGCTGAAGTTGCCCGCCTGCATGCAGATCTACGCCCTGTCCCGGGCCTGGCCCTCCAAGCCTTAACCCCATCCATGACCAGTCATGGCTGCCTCTTCCCACATACTCCCCACCCTTGGGCCGCAATGAGAATAGCGGGAAAGACCATGGTGAAGCAGTGTTTGGTAGTGCACGAATGTCATCCCAGCGCTCTGGCAGGCTGAGGCAGGAGAATCACACCTTTGAACCCAGCCTGGGCACCTGAGGAACTCAGGGACACTTCGTCTCAAAGCAAAAAAAAAAAAAAAAAGGAAAGGAAAAACGGAGCTGGTGATGTAGCTCACTGGACAAACAAAATAAGACAAGAATCACCTGCTTCCTACGCCTCAAAAACAAAAGAGATAATACGACACTAAAGTAGACCAAGGACTTGAATAAACCTTTCTCCAATGATGTAAACAGCCAACAAGCACAGGAAAACATGTACAGTGTCGTCAGTTACTAGGGAAATACAAATCAAAACCGCAAGGAAGCACCACACCTGCTAGGATGGCTGGGATCAACAGTTACACAGTGGAATATTACTCATCTGTGGAAAGGAATGGAACACTGACCTAGACTACAATGTGGAAGAACCTCGAAAACAGGCCACATGAGGAGAGCCAGGCACAAAGGCCACATGGCGTGTGATCCCACCCCTATGAGATGTCCAGGACATGGCGAATCTACGGGGACAAACATAGTTTCTAATTAGCAGCTGTTAGGAGCTGGGGCTGGGTGAGGATGAATGCTTAGGGGGACAGGGTCTCCTTTTGGGGTGAAAATATTCTGGGACTACACAGAGGTGGTGGTGTCACACTGTTCATGTACTGAATCCACAGATTATTTTTGCAAATTTTACCTCAATTTTTTTTTTCTTGAGACAGGGTCTCAATATGTACTCCAGGTTGACCTCAAATTCACGGCGATCCTCCTGCCTCAGTCTGCTGAGTGTTGGGATAGTGGAGGCTGGCCTTGGACACCCTATATTGCCCAGTCTGACCTCAAATTCACAACAGTCCTCCTGCCTCAGCCTCCCAAGTGTTGGGATTATCGGCATTCACCACCATGCCCAGCCTCATCTCAACTTTTTAAGGTTAAAAGTAACATTTTATAAAGTTCAGAGGGAAGAACACGTTGTGTAGGTTGGGAAGGGTTCAGATGGCACAGGGGAGGCACCGAGTCCTCAAAGCCTTGAAGGAGGTAGACAGAGGTGATTTCACTAGTTCAGTATCCACAGGTTGACATAAATAATAAAAAAGTGAATTATTTACAAATTTGTCGAGTATCTTTTTTATCCCCACACTGGGGATTAAGCCCAGGACCTTCACACTGAGCTCCATCCCTAGAGCTTTTCTGTATTGTTGAGATAGGGCCCCTCTCAAGTGGCTACATTGTGCAGGCTGAGCTGGAATTTGCAACCCTCCCTCCTGCCTCAACCTCCCAGAGTGCTGAAATGACGGGCATGCACAATCACGCCTGCATTTGAATTTTTTTCAAACATATTTATTAAATTGCCGGGTGTGGTGGCACACGTCTTTAATCCCAGCACTTGGGAGGCTGAGGCAGGAGGATCGTTGTGAGTTCGAGAGCAGCCTGGGCTACAAAGTGAGTTCAAGTCCAGCCTGAACTGCATAACAAGACCCTGTCTTGAAAAATTAGGGCCAGGGATTTAGCTCAGTGGCCTAAGCGCCTGACTGGCAGAAGTGAGGTTGTGAGTTCGATCCCCGGTACCAAATAAAACAAAAAACAAATATGTTTATTAAGAAAATAAAATCAGCCGGGCGTGGTGGCGCATGCCTTTAATCCCAGCAGTTGGGAGGCTGAGGTAGGAGGAGCGTTGTGAGTTTGAGGCCGACTTGGGCTACAACGTGAGCACAAGGCCGGCCTGAGCTACACAGTACGACCCTGCCTCAAAAACCCAGGGCTGGGAGTTTGGCTCAGTGACTTAAGCCCCTGTCTGACAGGCGCGAGGTTGTGAGTTCAATCCCCAGTGCTGCAAAAAATAAAATAAAGTAAAATAAAATAAAATAAAATCAGTGCCTAGGACAGCTAGAAGCCCCCCCCTTTTTTTTTTCTTTTTTTGGACAGGGTCTCGGTATACACTTCAGGCTGAACTTGAACTCATTTTGTAACCCAGACTGGCCTCGAACTCACAACAATCCCCCTGCCTCAGCCTCCCCAGTGCTGGGAGACCCTGGCTCTGAGAACTTCCACCAGTGGGGCCTCCTGGAAACCCTGACCCTGCCAGGTAGAGACCCCGCCCCTAGAGGCTCCGCCCACGCACCTATTCTCCTGGCATTGGTCCCCGCCCTCGTCCTGCCCCGCCCACAGGCCCCGCCCCGCTCGGGCTGCGCCTAATGGAGGGCACATCCTCTCCGGGGCCGCCCACCGATGCCCCGCCCACAGGTCACGCCCCGCCCCGCTCCGGGCCGCGCCCCACGGAGGGTACACCCCGCTGAGGTCCCGCCCACATGCCCCGCCCCCTACCGAGGCCCCGCCCCCGCCCTCCCGGGCACAGGCGCCCGGCCATGGTGCGCTCGTTCGGCGGCCGCGCGCTGGCGGCGCTGGCGCTGCTCGCGGTCCCCGCGGCCGTGCTGGCGGCGCTGGGCGCGCAGCTGCTGTTCCAGCTGCAGGCGGGGCGCGCGGATCTGCGGGGCGCGGAGCCCGGGCTGCCGGCCGACGCCGCGGGGGCGCTGCTGCCGCTGGCCGCCGCGCTGGCGGCGCTGGCGCTGGTGCTCGGCCTGGCGGGGGCGCTGCTCGCCGCGCTGCTCGGACACCTGGGCTCCGAGCTGGCCGCGCCCGTCCCCGGCAGGTGGGTGCTCCAGAGGAGGAAACTGAGGCCCGACGCCGCCCGAGGTCACTCTCGGAGCCCACCGCTAATGTGCGATCCTCCTGCCTCGGCCTCCCAGAGTGCGAGCACCCTCTTTTGCTGCCTGTCCAGGGCGGCTGCCTCTGTGCTGCCCGGCCGGCCGGGACGCGAAGGCGCCGGGTTGGAACTCGATCCCGGCGCGCCGGGCAGTGTCCTCGCCTGGGGTGGGGCCTTAGGCGGGACGGGAGCGCAGGACGCGGGCCGGAGGGAGCCTCTCCCGGGCGGGGCGAGTGGGGCGGACCCCTCGGCTCCCCGCGGGGGTCTTTCTGTCTGGCCGGGGGAGAAGTCGCCAGCCTGGTTCAGGATAAGGTGGGCACTGGCCCCGGGGTGCAGCCTGCTCGGGGTGCTTGGGGGCGCTGGGCTGGTTCTGAGCACCACAGGATCCCCAGGGGGCACCATCTGGCAACAGCCGAACTGACGAGGTCCTGAAGTCAGCCCGGACGGGGCAAACGCTGGGAGGAGAGAAAAAGGGGGCGAGGGTGGACGGGGTGGGGCGGGAGGCCCGAGCTGAGACCGGACGGAGGGAAACGACGAGCCGAGCTGAGGGCACCACGCCTGCAAGCCCTGGGGGTGGAGGGGGTCGGCGTGGTGCAGGGCGACCGCGGAGAGGGGCCGGGGGCAGGGGCACTGCAGCCTCCCGGCCTCTGCCCTGTGGCGGGGCTGGGGTCCCTGCCTCAGAGGGGAGGGGAGGGGTAGTGGCGATGGCGACTTTGACGAACAGAAGGATGGAGGGACAGAGTGGAAATGAATGGGGGACAGATTCCTAACTAGCAGAGAACGATGTCGGCGTGGGCCCAGGGACGGTGAATGAAGCCTAGGCAAAAAGGTGGGCGGGCAGCAGGCGAGCGTCGGGCAGCTGGACGGGCGGCTGGGGGGCGGATGGGGGGGTGGGTAGGGGAGTGGGTGGGTGGGTGGATGGGTGGAGGCATGGATGGACAGATGTGTGGGTGAGTGGGTGGGTGGGTGGATGGATGCAGGAAAGGTTGATTAGCAGATGGGTGGGTGGGTGGATGGATGGATAGGTAGGTCGGTGGATGGATAGACGGGTAGACAGGTGGGTGGATGGATAGGTTGGTGGGTGGATGGGTGGGTGGGTGAATGGATGGATGCATGGATAGGTTGATGAGCGGATGGATAGGTGGGTGGGTGGATGGATAGATGGGTAGATAGGTGGGTGGGTGGATGGATGGATGGATAGGTTGGTGGATCGATGGATGGATGGATGGATCGGTTGGTGGGTGGGTGGGTGGATGGATGGATGAGTGGATGTATGGATAGGTTGGTGGGTGGATGGATGGATAGGTGGGTGGGTGGATGGATGGATAGGTGAGTGGGTGGGTCAGTGGATGGGTGGGCAGGAGATGCATGGCCGGGTAACCTTGGTGGGTGGGTGGATGGCTGGCGATCGGGTGCTGATATGGACCTCACTTCTCTGTCCCTGCAAGTGGGCCCTCAGGTCATTTGGGTGCCTTTCCCTCCCTTCAGTGCTTCCCCAGCAAGCTGCACCCCTGAGCCCCTTTTCTTTCCCTTTCCCCCCATCTCAGGTCTGACTGGTTTTTCCACGACTGCCGCCGCCTCCGGCACGCGGCCCTGGGGCTGGTCTGCTGCGGGGTCTCCGTCTACCTAGCAGGTGCGTGGGGGACGGCGCCGGCGTCGGATCTGGGCCGGGGCAGAAGGTGCACTGGGCTCCCCTCTGGGCTCTCACACTGCCCCCTCTGGGGCCCTGGCCGTTGTTCCTGCCTCAGTTTCCTCTCAGTGCGGAGGGCACGATGACTGTCTCTGCCTCACCAAATGGCTGCGGGATTCTGCATCAATCCCGGTGGCAGTCAGCAGCCTCTGGCCCCAGCCAGGGCTCCGTGGTGCGGCTGTCACCGGGCCCCCTGACCACTTGCTCAACTGTGGCTTGGACCCCAAAGTCCACTGCCCGGCGGGTCCAGAAGGAAATGGGTTTGAGCTGGCGGCTCAAGTGGGTTAAAAGTTATGCTTTATGAATTAGAAGAGCAATTTTATATACTCAACTCTAAGTCAAAAGAAAAACCTGGCCTTTCCCATGAAGATCTACAATTATTAGGTATCAGTTAACATTGTTTAAGAACGAGGGCCTGGTGGTGTAGCTCAGTGGTGAGCGCTGCACGGTCCCCAGCAATGCAAAATAACAACAATGACAGTAACAGTAATACCCCAGCTGCCAGAAGGCTGCACCGTGCAGAACTCCGTGATTTGTAATCTTTTTTTCTTTTCTTAGATCACCTTTCCCCACCCATGTTTGTAACAGGTCAAAGTCATCAAGTGTCACGAGAGGGACTCTTGGTGACTAATGCATATTTTCAAGCTTGAGAAAAGTGCGTTGCCAATGCCCCATCTACCCCGCAAGCAACCTTTAAAAAAAAATCAAAGGCAAAGGAAGCTGGGTGTTGTAGTGCACACCTGTGAGGCCAGCACTCAGGAGGCTGAGGCAGGAAGAGCACACAAATCCAAGACCAGCCTGAACTAAATAGTGAGACCCTGTCTCAAAACAAACAAACAAACACTGTAAAAAGAGAAGAGATTTGCTCTTACTGTTTTTGATTGATTTGCATGTATTTTGTGTGGCACTAGGGATGGAATCCAAGGCCTCCTCCACTAGGCAAGGCCTTTACACTGAGCCCCAATATATAAACTTTTCATACGTCAATCAAAAACAAAAAGCTGGAGACACACACCCGCCATCCCAGCAGACTGGGAGGACGAGGCAGGTGGATTGAATGTTTGAGTCCAGCCTGGGCACCTGAGAGAGACCCTGTCTCCAAATAAAAGGAAACTGAGCCAGGCACCGGGCACATGACTGTAGTCCCAGTTGCTCAGGAGGCTGAGGCAGGAGAGTCCTGCAGCATCCTGGGTATACAGTAAGGCCCCTCCCCAGAGCAAACAGGAAAACAACAGAGCCAGTGCCCTTGGCTTCCCAGCTCCAACTCCGCCGGCTCCCGCTGCGGCCGGGCCCTCGGCGCCCTCCGCCCCTCCCTGCCAGCTGCCCCCACCCCAGCTGCCCTGCCGGGGCATTCTGCTCCGGGATCCTTGCCTTTGCCTTTCTGTCTGCCGCAGCCCCTTCTCCGCTCTCTCCGGGGCTGGCTCCTTCTTCCGCTCCAGCCCTGGGCCTCCCCGCCCGGGGAAAAGCCCTCCTCTGTCACCTGCTGGCTGTGGGGCGCGGTCTCCTTATTTGTCGGCAGAGGTGCTGCTGAGTTTGTGAGCCCCAGAGGGGGAGGTGAGTTCATCATGTCCTGTTCCTGGTGCGGGGTTTCCCGTCCCCATCCATTTGGGGGTCTTTCCTGAGTGCTTGGAGGACAAACGTTTGTTGACTGACTAACTGAGAGCCATTTCCTTCCCCAGCGCTGTCGATCTACACCCTGCTGCTTTTCGAGATCGAGGCAGGCGCGGCCACCGCCTCCATCCTGGGCTCCGGCGCGCTGCTGCTGGTGGCCGTGCTGACCCACACCCTGCTCCGGGCCGCCCGCGGCGGCCTCCACGACCTGCCCCTGCCCAGCTCCGAGGACCAGCCCGGCGGCCCTGTGAGCATCTCCAAGGCTGGCCCCAGCGTGCAGCCCCAACAGGGTACCCACTCCCGGGCCCCGTACTGCTCCTGCCCCGTGCCAGGGGACCCCACTGGGCCCAGCGCCACCGCCCCTGCAGCCCTTGGGGCCGAACAGGAGGGCAGCCTGCCTGCACCCCGCGAGCCCCGCGCACTGTCGGCTGACATGGGGCTCTGGCAGGGGGTCGCACATGAGATGCGCTCCATGCTGGGCCATGGGCGGGGGGGCGCGGGAAAGGACTCCACACTGGTGTGAGCCCAGGGCGCGGTGAGCAGAGTGCATGGGGGGACCCACCCCGCCTCCACTGCAGTAGCCGTAGAACCTGACGTAGTGAACAGCGTTCCGGCGCCTCATGGTGCAAAGTGGCTGCTGGGGCGCCAGCCTTTACCTCCTCACTAGACCTCAGTGCAGGGAGGCTGGGAAATATGGCCGCCCAGAATGAGTAAGGTTCTGTTCACGGGCACAAGGGGAGGACAGGGCTTAGACAGTGACTCTGTAAGTGTCTCCATCCATTTTACAGATGAGGAAACCGAGGCCCCCAGAGAGGCAGTGCCCGGCCAGGGGTCTCGGCTCTGAGTAACACCTGGGTCCTGAGAGCCCCGCGACGCTGATGGCCCCCCACCCCACAAACCTACAAATAAACTCTGGCTCGGCTCTGACACCAGACTCGCTGGGCGGCCTGGGGGGCGGCGGGGGCCAACGCGCGGGGCGGTGGGGTGCACCTCGCCCGTCTCCTCGGCTCCAGACCGGAACCCGCTCCGCCATCCAGGCCGGGCGGGCGAGGAGGAGCCAGGCGGGGACCCGGGGCAGCGCGCAGGCGCGGTGAGCGTGTCCGCGCCCATGGACGGCGCTGGGCGCTCAGATGGAGGCGCAAACGCCAAGGCCCGCGCCTTCGGAACGCAGCTGGGCTCCGCACTCAGCGAGTCACACCGGGTCCCCAGGGCTTTTATTTTGAAACAGGGTCTCAAGCGGGCTTTGCACTGACAATCCTCCTGCCTCAGCCTCAGGGTAGCTGGGCCCACAGGCGCGCAGATAACGCGTCTCCTCAGCACAGGCCCCGCATCGCGGGAGCTTGGCGGCCGCGGGTGTTCCCAGGACAGCCCGCCTCGTGGAGAAGGAAACGAGGCCGAGGAGGCCGCTCGGAGGGGAACACGGCCAGAGCCTGGGACCCTGGCCCAGGCGGGGGACCCCGGGAGCGAGGAGGGGAGCCGCATGGCAGCGCGCCTGTGATGCCAGCACTCAGGAGGCTGAGGCAGGAGGATCCACCAGTTCATCACAGCCTGGGCGACTCTGCACGGCCGCGACCCACGGGGCCAGGAGCAGGCTGGCGGGCGCCCTGGGGCTGGAAGTGTCCCCACACTGGGGCGGCCACGGGACCTCGGGGCGTCGCTGACAAATGCCGAGTCCTCGGCTGCAGCTCCGCCCGAATGCTCCCGGCAGACTCCGAGGCACCCGAGCCGCTGCCACGGGCCCTGGACGGAGCTCGAGCCGGGGGACCGCGGGTGCCCGCGTGGGCGATGGCTGGGGCGCCAGGCTCTCCGGGCTCTGCCGTGCTCAGGGCACCGCGGCACCTGATGGGCCGGGGGAGGGGACAGAAGCCGGCAGCTGCGGGCGAGGGAGCGGCTCCGCGGGCTCAGGAAGTGCAGGGTTTGCCCCCCCGCCCCTGCGCGTGGATTCCCGGTCTGGGGACCTGGGTGGGGTGGGAGGTGGCTCTGCTGGATTCTGGGGACAATGCACACTGGGGAGGCTGAGGCAGGAGGGTTGCCAAGACCCTGTTTCAAAATAACACAAAATGGGGGGCGGAACTGAGGCGTTTCACCCGCCTCGCACGGAAGGGCCTGGCCAGGCTGCAGGGCGAACGCCCCACAGGGACAGCTTGGGCCTTGAGACCCAGGCTGGAAGGGCCACCCACGGCTCTGGCCACACAGATGACCCAAAAAGTGATCTGGCGCTGATTTCGGGCGGCCGGGCGGGGAATCAGGAGACAAAGGGCTTCACTTCACCGCTGGATCGGATTGCGTGGCCGGCGCCAGCGCGGCCCGACGGAGAGGTCAGCTGGGGCCCGGCGGCCGGCGCCGCACTCTCCTGGACCCGACTCCCCCGCGCTCTTCCTGGGCGGCCACCCGGCCAGGCCCACTAGGAAGAAGCCCCCCGAGCCGGCTCGAGGGCACACACCTGCATCCAGCACGCAGGAGGCTGAGGCAGGATTGCAAGCTCAAGCCCAGTCTGGACAACTTAGTGAGACTGTCTCAAAATAAAAATAAAAATAAAATAAAAAACTCTGGGTGCACTGCTCAGTGCAAAGGCCCTGGGTTCCACCCGTGGAAAGGATCCGCCGCCCAGGGCCTTACTAAGGAAACCCCGTGGGGAGGACGTCTGCAGGCGGCAGCTCAGGCCCGCGGGCTGGCGAACTCGCGGTGGGCAGAGGTTGGAATGCGCTAATCCTGTGTGCCGCTAGGGGCGCCGTCCCGTGGGTCATATATCATTTCCATGGCAACCCCGCTTTTCTGCCTGCACTGTGAGCGGGTGAACGCCCCTGCACCACAGCCCCAGTCTTTTAGGTGTTTTAATTTGGAGACAAAGCGACCATAAATCACTGGATTCCCCTGCCCGGGCCTGAATTTTCGATCCTCCTGCCTCAGCCTTCCACAGTGTCGGGGCATCACGCTGGCTCCTGTGACAACTATGACAACCGTACTCTGAGCCCCACACGGCTCGGCAGAGAAGGGACGCGCCCAGCCTGCTGGCAGCGGAGGGTGGGCTCAGGGTTCAAACCCCAGCTGCCATTTTAGCGTCCCTGCCTGTTTCTTTTTTGTTGTTGTTTTTTTGTCTTTTTGAGACAGCGTCTTGCACTGCGGTTCAGGATGGTCTTGAGCTTACTTTGTCGCCCAGGCTGGTCTTGAACACGCAGCCTCCTAAGTGCTGGGATGACAGGTGTGCACCACCATTCCTGGCCCTGCCTCAGTTTCCCTATCTGAAGGGACTTTGCATTGCGCTGAGGGAAGAGTAAATGAGGGCACGGCCTGGCGTTGGGGTGGTATGTGGTCACTGCAGTGCCCATAGGAGCTATTGTTTTCAGAGTCGCTGTCCCACTGTGTGCCCCAGGCTGGCCTTGGCCTGAGATCCCGCTGTCTCAGGGCCTGCGTGCGGGATCACAGGTTCGCGCCGCCGCCATGCCTGGCCTGATTGTTTGATGAGACAGGGCTAAGCCACCTGGGCTGCTCTCCGCCCTCCTGCCTCAGCCTCCCAAGTAGCAAGGGCTTCGGCCGTGAGCCGCGGCAGCCCTCAACATCAGGGACTGTTTCTAGGCCCCGTGACAAAGGGCCCCATCGGGTTCCACAGCTCCCTCGCTGGGCCTCAGTTTCCCCTCTGGGAAGGGAAGCCCAATCGCATTTGCAGGAGCCCCGTGAGTGCGGGATGAGTGTGGGGACCAGGACACCACGCCCGGACGGCACAGTTCTTTATTCCCGGGACCGGGGAGCGCACAGCTTCGCCCTGGCTCCAAGGCACCGATCCCCGCCCGCCCGCCCCACTCCGGGCTAGGAGACGCTGGGCGGCAGGCGCGCGGCCGCCGTCTTCTCCACCACGAAGCCATAGCTGTACTGCGAGGGGAGAAGGAGGAGCAGCGTGTGACCCAGGGCGCGGGGCACGGGGCACGGGGCTCGGGCGGTGGGACGGCACCTCCAGGCCTACACCCACCTCCTCCTCGATGTCCGCCAGGGACTTGATGGTCAGCTCGCCGAAGGCAGAGAAGGCCTGCAGGGCGTTGGGGTTGCTCGGGGGCTTAGCGCGCAGCCCCCCTGCCCAGCCCGGCCCTCGCCCCCTTCCCAGTGCCCCAGCCCAGGACGGCACCTCGGGCTCGCTCACCAGGGGGCCGCAGCTCTTGCCCTCGAATCGGGGGTGCAGCGTGAAGGGAACCCCGTCCATGGCTGGAAACACAGGTCGGGCCGGAGTTGAGTCTGGGCCGCCCACCCCCGGCCGCCCAATCCTTGCACACGCGCACGTGGGGGGCTGGGGCGGGCACCGGGCTGGGGAGCGTGAGGCCCCGGGTTTCACCCCCAGCACCATGAGAAAGAAAAGGCTTTGTCGGGGGAAGAGAGACGGGGGCCAGGCCGGGTCGCAGCCCCGGCTGTGTGCCCTGCCTCGGTTTCCCCCGGGCTCACCGGAGATGCCGTAGAGACTGGAGGCCTCGTAGATGGAGTCGCTCCTCCGCAGGGTGGGCGCCCGGGAGCCCAGGCGCGATGGGGTCCGCTCCGGGCCGCTGCTCTTGCTGGTGGACAGGGTCGGTGACCTGCCGGTGTCCGCGCGCCAGCCCCACCCCGCCGGGCCCCGGGCTCACCTGGGCTGGCTGGCGGCGTCCAGGGAGAGGCCGCGCACGTCCCTGCTCAGGCCGCGGGGCTTGGGCACCGGCCTCGGGGCCCTGGCTTTCTTGCACCAGATGGCGAAGCCGCCCATGTCCCTGCGGGGAGGGGAGGGGACCCTGCGCCTTGTGCTGGGGAGGCGGGGACCCCCACCGCCCGCGGCAGGGCCAGGAGGCCCAGAGCGGAGGGCAGGAGAGGGGCCGAGGCCGGGCGTCCTTACCCGACGCGCAGGTACCCGGGCACCGTCTTGGTCTTCCCGCTGAGCCGGACGTCAAACACGGCCATGTCCGCGGCGCCCAGGGGCACCAGCTTCACAAACATGCGCTTCTTCTTGGACACGGAGGCCTCTGGAGGGGCGGGAGCGAGACAGGGAGGCGGGGCGGGGTGAGGGCCCCGAGGCCGGTGGGCGGAGACGGCCCAGGGAGGCGGGCTCACGGCGGACGGTGACCCCTGCGAGGGGCTGCCCGGGGCGGGCTGACCTTGGGATCCTGAAGGACGGGTGCTCGCGGGGCGGCTGTGGGCGTCCGGTCTGGCCCCCACCCCACCTTCCCCACTCTCTAACCCAGGGACAGCAAGCGGCTGCTCCCGCGCCTCGTCCAGCCTGTTTTCATACAGCCAGGGAGGGAAGAGTGGTTGGCACCATCTTTACAGAGCTTGGAAAACTGGGCACGCTGGGAGGCTGAGGCAGGAGGGTCGAAAATTGGAGCCCCACCTGAGCCTAAGTGACTTAGGGAGACCTTGTCTCGAAATAAAAACGCTAGAAGGGCCGGGGGTGCAGTTCGGTGTGAAGACCCTGGCCGCAACCCCCAGTACCGAAAAAAATGTAAGCAAGGGCAATAACGTGCCGGCCAGGCCTGGTGGCGCACACCTGCGGTTCCAGCACTCGGGAGGCTGAGGCAGGAGGCCAGCCTGAGCTCCAAGGTGAGCCCCTGTCTCAAACACAAACAAACCCAAAGATGATAATATGCGATCGATACCACCTGACGGGCAAAGTCTAAAGCACGGGCGAGCTGGTCCTTTATGGAAAGCCGGCCACCGCCAGCATCAGTGAAAACACCCGGAGAACCAAACACGCGCGGCCCGAAGCCGGGGAGGGAGCGCGGGCCAGGCCCCGGGACCCAGCCCGCCCGGGGTTGGCGCCCCCTCCCGGCCGCGCCCGCGCTGGCGTACTGGCGTCCAGGGGGTCGCAGACGGCGGAGAAGCCGGGCGGCGGGGCGCTCTTGTCCGCCACGACCGCGACGTCGGCCACCACGTGGTCCTGCGGGTTCTGCGGAGGGCGGGGGT
This sequence comes from Dasyprocta punctata, assembly GCA_004363535.1. NCBI lineage: Eukaryota > Metazoa > Chordata > Mammalia > Rodentia > Dasyproctidae > Dasyprocta > Dasyprocta punctata. Next base: position 22,785 of record RJWM01027246.1, read on the forward strand.
CAGCGGCGCGGGCCGGGGCCGGGGCCGGGGCCGGGGCCGGGCGGGGCGGGGCGGGCGGGCGCGCGGGCTCCCACCTCCAGGCTGCCCAGGGCGCTCAGGCACAGGAAGTAGCCGGACTTCTGCGCGAAGCTCTTGCCGAAGCTGGCGGGCGCGCCCTCCACGGTGCAGGAGATCTGCGGGGGGACGCGGTCAGCTCAGCTCAGCCCAGCCTGCCCGGCCCGCGCCCCGCGCCCCGCCGGCTCACCGCGCTGAATCCCCGCGGCGGCGGCGCCGAGGCCGACGACCAGGCCAGGCCGGCCAGCGGCACCGCGTCGGGCGCGGGCGCGGGCGCGGGTTCCATGCTCCCGGCCAACGGAGCGCGGAGGACCGCGGCCAGACTAGGACCTCCAGAGCTTCCCGGAGCCCAGTCTGGCAGGTCTCTGACTACAACTCCCAGAAGGCCCTGCGAGGACAGGGCGCGGAAAGCGGCGAGTGCGCATGATCCGGAGCCTGCTGACCAATTGTGTGGGAGTATGAGGCCACACCCCCGAGTCGCCTAGGTGTGCCGCTGAACGACGTTTGCGGAAAGGATATGGAAGTTTTCTTGCGCCCGGCAACTTCCGCAGGGAAATCACAGCCAGGCGATGAGGAACTCTGCTTCTGTACACCAGAGCTGCACCCCAGAACCCGAGAAAGCTGGGGAATATAAACAACTCAGTTTTAGTCGTAGGGAGTCATCCTAAAGGAAATGATCAGAACCTATGCAGCTGTAATTTAAATGATGAAAAATGAGCCGGAAAGCCGGGCGTGGTGGCGCACACCTTTAATCCCAGCACTCAGGAGGCTGAGGCAGGAGAAGCCTTGTGAGTTCGAGGCCGACTTGGGCTACAACGGGAGCGCAAGGCCGGCCAGAGCTACATAGTGCGACCCTGCCTCGAAAAACTAGGGCTGGGAGTTTGGCTCAGTGGCTTAAGCGCCTGTTTGGCAGGCGGGAGGTTGTGAATTTGATCCCCGATACCGCAAAAAAAAAGAGAAAAAAGAAAAATGAGGCGGGCATGGTGGTGCACGCCTTTAATCCCAGCACTCGGGTGGCTGAGGCAGGAGGATGGCTGCAAATTCGAGACCAGCCTGGGGTACAAAGTGAGTTCAAGTCCAGCCTGAACTGCATAGGGAGACCCTGTCTCAAAAAAGTAGGACCGGGTATTTAGCTCAGTGGTGTAAATGCCTGCCTGGCGGGCGAGAGATTGTGAGTTCGATCCCAGGTACAAAAAAAAAAAAAAAAAAAATTTAAAAATGAAAAATGTGGGTCATCATGAGCCAGGAATCCTCGAGCATGATCTTAAAACTTGTTCACAGACACCGTAAATTCGAAAGGAGGTGTGGCCGCATATGATGGTAACTGTGGGTAAGAAATCATATGGGGCTGGGGATATAGCTTAGCGATACAAGTGCCTGCCAGGGAAGCGCCAGGTCAGGAATTTAATCCCCAGTACCAAAAACAAAAAACAACAACAAAAAAAACATCGCTTGGGCGAGCTATGAGTGACCACTGGAGGGCGCACAGACTCAGCTGTCCTAAATGCTCGGAAGAAAACCTGGAGGCTTGTGACGGCAGAGAGCAGAGGCGTTTATATCCATGCTCAGTGCCGCACAGGGAGGGCGGGCGGCGGCGAGGGAACGGGAGACCCTGTCCAGCTCCGCAGCGACCGCGTGCAGCATTCGCGCAGCAGGCAGGGCGGTCCGGGCTGCTCCCTGTCCATCTCGATGCTTCCTAACCTGCCCATGCATCCCGGAGAGCCTCCCCGGGAGCCGTGACAACGGGAGGGCAGGTTCCGGAGGTCCCAGGAAATGGCTCGTTTTCTGGAGGCCCAGAGTCGCCCAGCTCCCTGAATCTCCCAGAGAGACACAGAACAAATGTCTGGCTCTGAGCTGAGAGGGGCCACAGCCCGAGGAGCGACTCGGACAAGGGCAGCTCGGTGAGGGGCCGAGTTTGTCTGGGGTCACTCACCCAGCAGAAGACTGGTAGGCTGTGGCACCACCAATTTCCCACTTGGTGGAGCAGGAATTCAAACGCCACGAGGTCGGGGATTTAGCTCAGTGGCCTAAGCACCTGCCTGGCAAGCGTGAAATCCTGAGTTGGACTCCTGATACCCATAAACAAAACAAAACAAAATAAAAAAACACCCAGAGGCAGGGTCCAGGACCAGGAGGGGCTGTGAGACTCCACTCCTGTCCTGCCTGGAACTCAGAGGCCTCAGGGAGCGCTGTCTTGTGGATGGGGTGACCTACTCGTGTTGGGGCACAATTATAATGTAAGAACACATTTATTTATTTATTTTTGTGGCACAGGGGATCGAACTCACAACCTCGTGCCTGTCAGACAGGCACTTAAGCCACTGAGCCAAACTCCCAGCCCTACTTTTTTTTGAGGCAGGGTTGCACTATGTAGCTCAGGCCGGCCTTGCACTCACGTTGTAGCCCAAGCCGGCCTCAAACTCACAATGCTCCTCCTACCTCAGCCTCCCAAGTGCTGGAATTAAAGGTGTGCGCCACCACGCCTGGCTAAGAACACATTTATTATTGGGGACCAGGCCTAGATCCCCAATCTCCCAAATGAGTGTACAGCGAAGGTTTAAATAAATGAGACAAGTGGTATGATTTTAGGGCTCCAGGAGGATCAAAGCCCCTGGAGAGTTCTTGACTCTGCAGCTATCATGAGGGCTAAGACAAAGACCTCTCTCTGTTGCCCGTATTTATTTTCATGGCAGACAGAGAGAGGGAATACTGAGAAAAGCGCAGGAAATGAGCAGGACCTTGGGAGTCACTTCAAAGACTTCTCCAAGTAGTAAATTGTGCCAATCAAGGAGAACTGTCTTATCTCCATGATGGCATTTATGGTAGGAAGAGACGCTGCAGATATGTGATGTTTGCAGCTGCAGTCTCTATCTATTTAGTTGGGTCTGAGCCAGGTGTCATCAGCGGTGACCTTATCTTTCCCTTTGAAGTATCTCTGACATCACAGGTCACTACGGACTTCCTCCCGGACCAGTGATTCATAGAGGTTCAATTCCTATGAATCGGCTCCCATCGCCAGGCAAGGGGCCTAGGCCTTGGACAGGCTCACAGATAAACAGAAAGCCAGTTAGTTAGTTTTAAATCCTGCTCAGAGCCGCTTCTTAGTGGTCTCCAACATTTATAAAATAGCAAACTTACAGATATTTCATGATACCAATTAGAGAGCAATTAGAGGTGTCTGACCAAGTTTCTGCTGAATTCAGTTGACCTTGACAGAGTCTAAAGCCCAGCTGGACACCTCTGATGAGCACTGAGTCAGAATAATTGTCTGTGCCTTAAGGAATCCTGGGCTAGTCGAGGACACTTCTAACTATGCTCACCCTGTAAGGGCCCCTCCCCTGGTTCCCAGAGGGTTCCTATGTTATGATAAACTATTCCTTTGTTTCAACAAATCAGTTCAGGACTAGCCTGCCTGTCAATTCAGGACTCAACGCATGTAACCATTATGTAACGTGTGTCACTGGATTTGTACTGCCCACTTCTACATGGGGATCGAACTCACAACCTTGTGCCTGCCAGCGATTTAGCTCAGTGGCCTAAGCACCTGCCTGGCAGGGGCAAGGTTGTGAGTTTCATCCTGGTACCAAAAAAAAAAAAAAAAAAAAAGGAAATTACAGCATTAAATGAAAACCTGCCTGAGATGTGTGCCCAGACCGAGCAGACACATCCAGCAGACCGGATAATCGAGCGTTTCTCCCTCTCAGGTCGACGCCTGCCTTAGTAACTCCGCTGCCTTTGTAGCTGCTGTTCCTGTAATGTAACTTCAGATATAATGGGACACCTTTTCCCTTTGTTTGATTAATGGATTATAATATAACTTGAAAAATATAAACTCCCTTAGCAACCCATGGTGTCACCCAAACCTACAATCATATTTAAAAAAAAAAAAACAAAAAACTTAAAGCCCCGCTGGGTGGGGCCCTGACTCTTTGGAGAGAGAGAAGCCCTGAAAGGCCAGTTAGCCAATGGCGAGGCTGCATCGGGGGCACCAGGCCGAGAGACTTGGGCCCAGCAGTGCACGCTGAGATTAAAGGGCAAAATGGGAGTTGTCTTTTCATTTCGAAAAGAGCAAGGGCATAAGATGGAGCCCAGCTCTCTTCCCAGCCATTGCTTCAGTCACCAGGCTGGCAGTACCTGCAGGCACCTGGAAGCTGGAGTAACTCTAGCCCGAGAAAAATGGCCTAAAAACCTTTTTTTTTTTTTTTTTTTTTT
>RJWM01027247.1:0-27001 GCA_004363535.1 Dasyprocta punctata
AAAAAGTATAGAGAGAGGAGCTGGGTGTGGTGGCACATGCCTTTAATCCCAGCACTCGGGAGGCTGAGGCAGGAAGATCGTTGAGTTCGAGACCAGCCTGGGCTACAAAGTGAGTTCAAGGCCAGCCTGAACTGCATAGTGAGACCTTGTCTCAAGAAATAGGGCTGGGGATTTAGCTCAGTGGCCTAAGCACTTGCCTGGCAGGCACAAGGTTGAGAGTTTGATCCCCAGTACCAAAAAAAAAAAAAAAAAGGAAAGGAAAGTTTAGAGAAAAAGAAAAAAAGTTCTCATACTCCAGATAGTCTTTGATAACATTTCAGTATCTTTTCTTTCAGTTTTTTACTTATGGCTTTAAAAAAACACAGTAAACATTCACTCATAATAACTGGGAATATAAGCCAAATACATAAGAGTTACCAGCCAAACAGATTGAATGCTTGTACCTTGGGGTATAGTTTCTATTTATACCATGTTGTCAGTAATTTGAATTATTTATACCATATTGTCAGTAATTTGAATTATGGAATTACACTTCGGTTTTTTATTAGTACATGTTTGTAATACATAGTAGATTCATCATGGAGAGTGGGTACATATGGGATTAGACTTTAAAGATTAGTGATTAGCCCACCTACATATGAGTATATAGAACGTTCTGTACAGAATCAAATTCCTTTTTTTTTTTTCTTTCTTTCTTTCTTTCTTTCTTTCTTTCTTTTCCTTCTTTCTTTCTCTGCTCTTGTCTTACTTTATTTTCATAGGAATTCTAGCCAGGAACCACGGCCTACACTGTCTAACACAGTCCAGAGGTCTCAGCTAGGTCCCACAGCTAATTTACCCCTAGAGATGGGCTCAGGGCAGCTGGCACCCAGGTAAGGAATGGTGAAATAATCATCTACTGAGTAGTCACAGCACTGAGGGGTGGCCATCTGCAATCCCATTTTTTGTTAGGTGGTTTATTTATTTATTAATTTTTTGAGGCCTTTTCAACTGATTCTTAAATCTTTTCTCCTGTTTCTCTCCTCACTCATTATCATATAGGCAGCAGCAACAGCAAACAGAATTGGACATAGTAACAGGAAGAGATGGATTGGCCAGCTACAATCATTCCCAGGTGAGTGTGTATCCTCTTTGAAGAGGACAGTGAGCATTTTCTTTAAAAATGTCCCATGGTGCCAGTCAGTGTGTGTATATTTTATATAGATTTCAGGATTACTGAATTATGTTAAACCTTTAGTGATTATTTTCATCATTTTATTCCATAGGTTTCTGTTCAACCTGTGGCATCTACTGGGCCAGAACATGGCAAGACCCTTGAAAAGTCAGATGTTCTATTTGCCCAGGATAGAGATCCCAGATTTTCAGAAATCTATTCTAACATCAATGCAGGTATGTTTCTTCAATCCTTTTTTATATTCTTATTCTTAAATTCTTACTTGTGAACCTGTTACTGTCCAACCATTAATCTTCCAACATATTTCCAGTTAATCATAGAATGCCTCATGAATAACTAGGAGCTTGCTGAACTATATACTACAGCCCCTTGACTGGCCCTCCCCCCACTCCTTTTGGTCCACAGATCAGAGTAAAGGCATCTCCTCCAGCACTGTCCCTGCCACCCAACAGCTATTCTCCCAGGGCAACTCATTCCCTCCTAACCCCCGGCCGGCCGAGAATTTCAGGTGAGCCCCATATGTGTGTGCTGCTTTTTAGGGCCTTGAGGGATTCCATTGCTAAATCCAACTTTCATTCTTCCCTTGCTTTCTCTGGTTATTTCAGGTAAAGCAGTAGCGTGAGCAAAGGAGCTGCTTTCTTTCCTACCTGTTTCTTTGCACTTGTGCTATTGTGATGTTCTAGGTTCCTTCCTTGTGTGTTCTGGTCAGTGTGTGACTGTTAGTCTTTCTTGTTTTTTTCTAAATTCTATTACTAAGTTTTCCTTAAATCCAAGGAAGTCAAGGGGATCTAGGAATAGTATGATTGTCCTTTGATTCCTAGATTCTGTGATGAACCCATCCCTTTAATCCTTTACTTCACCATTTGTTCACTCTTAGGAATAGTGGTCTGGCCCCTTCTGTAACCATTGTCCAGCCATCATCTTCTGCAGGGCAGATATTGGCCCAGATTTCCCGCCACTCCAACGCTTCCCAGGGAGCAGCCCCAACTTGGACCCCTAGTACCCGCTCAGGCTTCTCTGTCCAGGTAAAGCTTCTCATCTGTCTCATCCCTATGTATTAATTTTTGTTTCTTTCCACATGTATGATTATTGTCTCTTTTAGGTAGCTTCTTAACTACTTACCAGTCCAATTATTTAAATACAATATGACAAAAAAATTACATATTTTTTCCTGTTAATTTTTATAAGATAATAAACAGAAAATATAAAAAACAATTTTATCAAATTTATTCAGTACAGGAATGGATTGATTGAAATGACACCTGCCCAAGCGATATTATGAAAACTAACACGCTGCCTGAGTGATGCTCGGGGTAAACTGTTAAGTGATTAATCTTCATCCTCTTAACTTCTCATTTTTGGTTGTCTGAGAATAGCTAGATAAGTAAAACACTACAGATAATCCAAAAGTCTCGTTAGAGTCCATGTTTCTCATATAATGGCCTTTAGTTAAAATTGCTCATTTAGAACACTTGGAGATTTGATTCTCAGCTCTTTCTTAGAGTAAATTCTATGAAGTTTACTCTTTGATTAGAACTGCATAACATAGGAGCAAAAGAGAAAATTACTAATTACATATAGTGATATATATTTATAAAAAAAGGAAAACTTGTATTCACGTATATGATACAGTAAATGCACAAAGCCTAAAGCAAATATCGTTTACTACTTTGCTATATATTTGTAAGTAATATTTTATTGAAGTAAAAAATCAGAAACTAGCAGGCTCTGAAGTTGTCATACACATTATAATCTTAGTTGTGTAAAATGCACAGAAAGGCTATCCATTTCTCCATCAGCCAGGAAGGACATTGTTTTTGAGGACAATCACTACAGTGCTTATGCTGTAATGAAACCAAGAAAGCTTACCTCTATGATTTCACAGTATTAAAAGATTTATTGTCTCTCTGAGGGTTGCTGCTCTCTGTAAGTTTGCTGTGGCAGAATCAAGAAAGATAGTATTCATAGATGTCTGCACAAGTCATGACTCCATGAAAGATTTTGAGGAGGTGAAAATGACTGCTATCATGAATGTGCAAACTATTTTTGGAGTAAAGAATTTCTTTGAAGAAGTTTGTCACAAATTGAAGAAGTTTGTCATCAATCTGTGTTTCAGAACTATGAAAAATGAATATGCAGGCTAATGTGTAGTTTCTCTTAACAGACTTTTAACACATTTTTTTTTTAAAGGTAGCAAGGTTTTACATTAATGGTAAGAAACGAAACATGCTCTTCAGAGCTACTTTGGGCTAGTTAGAAATAAGAAGTGTAGTCTACAGGATGAGAGCAGGCCACTATGAAAGAGGGCACAGTGACCTTTAACACATATTTTGAAAAAAACAATTGGAGAAATAAAAACTTGAATTAATTATTCAAAAATATTAAACATAGGTTTTAAACATAGGTTTCTGATGATGGAATTCTGAATGATTCTTATTTTCTGTGCTTTTTTCCAAATGTTTCATAATGCAACACATTACCATCCTGGTGAGAAGTATTTATTAAAAAAATAAAAGATGTTAGGAGCAAAACACACTGAATAATAATAATGATACAAAGTGCTAGACACAATCTGGTGAGGCAGGGAGATAGCAAGTTTGAGCTCAGCTTGGATGACTTAGCAAGATCCTGTCTCAAAATTAAAAAAAGGCTGAGTGTGTTGCTCATTGTGAAGGTCCTGAGTTCATACTCCAGATCTTCAAATAATAATATTAAAAGAATATATATATGTATTACTTCGTAATTGTTAATGCCTCTAGTTTTATGTAACCTTAGTTTATAAAATGCTTTCATTTAATTCTCACAAGCTACCTTTGTTCTTTGTCCTTTTATCTTATCTGCCTAAAAAATAGTGTCCAGAATTGATAGTTAATCAAAGGAAATAATGCAGTTGGAAATAGTGAGGAGCTTGAATCAGAAAAACACAGTGACCGATAATGCTGACTGTCATAGAAATGGTCTGTGCAGTAATGTTAGTATTCTATTTGTCGTCCTCTATCCCTTCTCTTTTTAGCAGGTTGCTACACAGGCTACAGCTAAGACTCGTTCTTCCCAGTTTGGTGTTGGCAACTTCCAGACTCCATCCTCCTTCAGCTCCATGTCTCTTCCTGGTGCTCCCACTGCATCCCCTGGTGCTGCTACCTACCCTACTCTCACCAGTCGTGGATCCAGCTTTGGTAAGTTCAGATCAGGAGAATCATAGGAAAATTACACCTCTAAAGAGAAAGGTGCTGGTACTGGGGATTTGAACCCAGGACTTCACACATACTCTGCCAGTTCTCTGCCACTGAACTATATCCCCAGCCCTACTCCACTAAAGAGAAAGAATTTTATAGTTAAAATGATTTGTCTGTGTCCTAGATACACTGACCTAACATAGGAAAATGCAAGGTGACAGTCTGTTTGAAATTTAAAACCTCCCCACTTGAAAAATACTTTGGCACATATGACAAAATGCTGTCAATATGCTGAAAATATATAAAATATTATAGTTATAATTTTTTTACTATAAAATTTACAAAAAAACATAACAGTTCAAATGAACCAAGAACTCTTTGGGAACACTGTCTAGAGAAGAAAAGTTAATTTGGGACTGGAAGCAGCATAGGAAAGGCAGGGCATAGGTGCCTCATATGTAGCTATGCACTCCTTTCTCCTTTCCAGTAGGGTTAACAGACTGAGGATGTACATTGCTGTGTTTCTAGCTCCTGAAGCTGGACAGACTGCAGGACAGTTCCAGACACGGACAGCAGAGGGCGTGGGTGTCTGGCCACAGTGGCAGGGGCAACAGCCTCATCATCGGTCAAGTTCAAGCGAACAACATGTTCAGCAGCCATCAGCACAGCAACCTAGCCAGCCCGAGGTCTTCCAGGTGAGTGGGTAAAGACTTCAGAACATAGAAGTTAGGAGAGAGTGGATCAGAGGAGAGACAGGGAAGGAAGTATGCCTGGATTAAGGTATTTGTTGGTTGGTGGTGTATGCAAGAAGGCAGAAGTGATATGTGAGGATAAATGTCAGTAATTTTTAAAAATGTGAATTTAGTATGAAGCCCACCATTTAACCAGACTAGACAAAGATAATGATATGATGCCACATGGAAAGACACCAAAGAGAGTTATTTTAGCTCAGTCACAGAGATCTGTAGCTTTAGTTCATAGTAGCTCTGGGTTTAAAATGGGCAGGACAAAAAAAAATCTGTGAAGCTAGGGCCTGTAATTCTAGGACTGTGGGAGGCTGAGGCAAGAGGATTGCAAGTTTGAACTGAGCCTGGGCAAGTTAGCAAGACCCTGTCTCAAAATAAAAAAGGGCTAGGAACATAGCTCTGTGTGAAGACCCTGGGTTCAATCCACAGTACAAAAAAAAAAGTATATGAAATAGAACATACTGGTAGTTAAAAAGGTCTATTTATGTAAGTCCTAAGGGAACTGCAAGAGTGAATGGAGTAATCTTAGACAAAGGAAGAGAGAGTGTAAATCATAGATTAAAAGAAGGCAAAACAGATTTTGGTGAGAAACAAATAGGATGATGTACTCCTTATATATCTATGACAGGTTCTATGAAACATACTTTTCTCCCTTTGAAAATGTCAAGTAGTAGGAGTCAGGGAAAGGTAGCTGTAGGAACTGTAGACGGAAGACAGAGAAGAAACTAGGGGGAAAGGCTATGGTCTCAGAGGGTTCAGCACAGCAGGGACTTTTGGGGGTTAGGAACAGTGGTACAGGGAATGCTGGGCGAGGACTTGCTGTAAATGTAAAGATGTGGGACTCAAACATAATCTTTTTCTCTTGCTAGGAGATGCTGTCCATGCTGGGAGACCAGAGCAACAGCTACAACAATGAAGAATTTCCTGATCTAACTATGTTTCCCTCCTTTTCAGAATAGAACTATTGGGGTGAGGATAAGGGGTGAGGGAGTAAAATTATTGTTTTTTAAAAGCAAATCTTTTGTAAACAGAATAAAAGTTCTTCTCCCTTCCCTTCCCTCACCCCTCACATGTACCCCTCTTTACCTGCTGGACCTTCCTTGCTGCCACCCTTGCCTCCCTGAGGTAACATTTGTAGACAAAATGAAATGGTAAATCCCCAAGGCTTTTAGGACTCTTTGAAAATAGGGGATAGGTGAGGTAGAATGCCTTTTCTTATTTCTCCTGACCAGAAGTTGCACAGTGATGAATTGTGCTAGAGTGAAAGGACAGGTTAGAGGAACCTACACCCACTGTCTGCCTTGGAGACTGTGGTCTGTTTTAGAATGAAATTTTGAATAGAATGGAGGAGAAATATCCTCACAGAACCATGAAACATGGTATTATGGGGCTTTAGAAAGAGCATAAGTTTTTTCTGTTACCTGTGAGCAATTCTTCTGGAAAGAAACGTGAGAGGGCACTGTGTGTGTGTGTGTGTGTGTGTGTGTGTGTGTGTGTGTGTGTGTATTTCTGTGTTTCTTTCTCCCTACTAGGGAGTTATGCAAAATCTGTCCCAGATTCTATCTTTGTCTTTCTGTGTGCTCGTCAAAGAATTCTAAGGAGTTAAATGTTTCAGGTATTTTCCACTTAGTATTGCAGCCAAAGAATATTTAAATAAATATCTTTGCTGCACTTATATCTGTGTCCAGCCAGTGTGCAAATATAGGCAAAGTCTTGTTGATAATGGTTGGTTTCTTACCAAACACATTCAGTGATAAAGCTGGATCGGTCCTGCTTTTGGTGCTCACACCTTGCTTAGAAAGACTGGCAAACATTACTGAGATAGGCTGGCAAGATAAACACTTTTAGTAAACCTAGACTTGTCCATAAGAATAATGCTGCATTTTTCTGTCAGAATCACACATGACATGCGTCGTATAGAGGTTATTTCTGCATGGAAACTCAACTTCTTGGAGTAGCATTCCCAGTGAAAATGGTCACTGTTGGAGTGTAAAACAAATACCAATCCTCTTGCAAAGTAGCCTCTTTCATCCCATCCTTAAAAATCGTTCATCTAGATTTCGGCCTCTCCTGGGCCTGTAGGTCTTTCTTCTTTGCTCCCCTTCTAACCTTGAGGTTGGATGGATCACAAGTATAATAATTCTGTGTGTTATGGGGCCTGGGCTCCCATCCAGCAGGGTCACTTGGTAATTATAGCCATATAAATGTGGATACAGGTTATTGCTCTCACTGTTTACCTTCCTCAGGTAAGTCATGTGTACCAACCTTTTTTTTTTTTTTTTTTTTAAACTGGCTCCAGCTAGCATGTAAGTGCAAGACTGAGTTAATTGGAAGACATTAAGTGTATTCATGTAAGATTGAGGAGCACTGATGGCCCTGGAGAGGCTGAGGGAATGTCACTTACTGATTTCTTCCTTTTGTCTCCAGTCTAGTGCCAGGTAGTGGAGTGGAAAGGAGACAATTTATTTTTTTATTCTATGTGCACACATACAGTATACATATATATTTATATCACAATTTATGAAACCAAAAAGTTGAGTTTCCAATGGAATCCTTGTTTTTTAATAATGAATTGTTTTTAAATGTGATCAAGACTATAATATTGTACAGTTATTATAGGGTTTTTGGGGGAGGGTCTGGGAGGGAAAAGATACTCTGGGGGTTTTGTTTCTGCTTTTCCTTCAGGGTTTTATTTTTGATTTTTTGTTTTTTGTTTTTTTTTTCCTTGTTGGCCATTTCTGTATTGCTGGGATCTATGCTAATACAGGGGCAAAAATAATGACATGTAGCAAAGATTTTAAAACAAAATATTTTTTTCCTTTTGTAAAAGTTGTTGTGTTGTGTGATCTTGATTGCGACTTTATTATTCCTTTTCAGCTCATAAACAGCAGACATTTACAACTGAAGGAATCCATAGATTGAGCTCTAAACATACAAACATAGTGTGAGTCTTTCATTTCAGGAATCAGAAATCACAGGTCCTTGATCACTCAGCTCCCCTCCTCCTCACTTATCCTCCTGATCCTGACGCATTCTGAATAAAATCAGCAAGGACATTCTGACCACATTGTGTGGGGGTGGGGTTTTCCCAAAGCTTAAAGAGACTTAAGAGTTAGAATTTGAAATCACTAGGCATATCTGGAACCTCTGTACATAGTATATCATCCTTTGGATTACAAAGAATTAGGCATTGGGAATTTTTGCTATTGTTTTGTTTTTCGAGCTGGCCTTACTTTGTAGCCCAGACTGGCCTCTAACTTGAGATGATCCGCCTGCCTCTGCTGGGATCACAGGCACATGGCCACTGTGTCTGACTCAGGGTTGGGAAGTTTAAACTCCTCAAGTCTGAACCTGGTTTCCCTCTAGAACTACTGTATGTGGTTCTTTTACAATTCTTAAGGTTCAGAGGCATATGCCCATGTTCTTGAGGACCTCTTTGTGGAATCCAGCATGAAACTAAATCTAAATTCCATATATTATCCTTTCAATTCCAATGACTATCTTTCCCCACATCTGTTTATGGAAGAAAATGGATTTGGGTGGGGTGACTGAGCTAAACTCATGATTGTCACATGGGTAGAGTTTGGGGAAACATTTGGAGAAACTCATGTGACTGACCTAGAATGGGGATTTTAATAATTGAGGCATGTGCTCATCAGACATCCTACCATCTGAGGCTGGTAGTAGTAGAGGCTTCAAGTGAATCAGTCAGTCCATTGATTCAGACATTGTTATAAAACAGGAGCACTGTTTTTGACTACTTTTAGAACCAGTTTGATCTGGACTTTCTCAGCAGACCCTCTCTACAAAATCACCTTAGGCTAGGAAGGCTGTTCCCCTGCCTTTTAAAAGCAGCGGCAACTTCAGCCGACCACTTCATAAAATAGAAACAATTTTGGAGCCTGCATCTTCTTTTATGTTACTTGCTTGTAGCCTTTTGTGTTTATTCTGCTATTCCAGAAGTGTGGGTCAGACACAAATTTAAAAACTAAGGTTTTAGTGTTAGGTGGGTCATAACAAGAAAAAGGAAAAGATGCAGTCTACTATACTAAAGGACTTAAAGGTAGAGGATGAGGAAGACCAAGTCTGTGTCTTTCATTTTCCCATTAAAGGAGAAAGTATACCCTAATTTGAGTAATGTGTATTGTCTTTTGTCTGCCTCCAAAGACAGTCATGTGAAACCAAATACTTAGCAACTCTTCATCTTGGCACACAACACTGCACAGACAGAAACACTGCAAATGTGCTGCCTCCTTCCACCCTAACCCCCCTTCTCAACATTTCTGTCCCCGCCTCCCTGTCTTATCCAAATTTTCCAGCCAACTGCTGTGGCTGACTTCCGCAATCCTGACGAAATAAATCTAGCACCCCTGGTCTTCCGCCCACATTAGCCACACTTTGTGCCTGCAAGGAGCCCAGACGAGATTCCCAACTTCAGGTAACGTTTTCAGTTTCCTACATCTTTTAGCTTCTCATTCCTGCCAATTTTCTATTTAAGAGCATCAGGGATGTGAGTTTGGGATCAAAATTACAGGCTCTATGGATGAAGACAGATGCCCTTCTTATTTCTTTTCCTGGCCAAATAAAATCTGCCTGGAAATCTTTAGAATTCCTTGTGTAACTGTACTGTATACATACATGCTTGTTAGTAGAAGCAAAGAAATAGGGAATCCTTTACTCATACCTCAAAAGCAGTCACTCTTTTGTTCTTGCTTAGACCACAAGAGTTAGCTGACTACTGAGGACGAGTGGTAAGAATGGTACCAGTAGGTGGTAGCTTGGTATTTCTGCTCTAAGATATTGCCAGCCCTTAACACTCCAGCTATTAAAGGTCCTCTTTGACATTTTGCCAGTTTGCAAAGATTACGTAAAAATGGACTATAAATTTTGTGCTGTGTAGGTCATATGACTGCCTGGAGACTGCAGATTGTTGTTAAATTGAGGGATTTGCAGTTAAGCCAGTGCAGGAAATGAGTGAATCTTTGCTTTGAAAAAGTTGTGAATTTAATCATTATAGAACACTGTTTTTCCATCCTACATTTTTCTAACCGTGGTTCTGAGGAATTTGCCCTATAAAGGTGGCCACGGATGTTTATTTTTGGAAAAAGAAAAGAAACCCTACCCACAGCATCTGGTTAAGATTAGGCCAGTTTCCTGCCTAAGAGGAAGGGGAGAAAGAAATGTACAAAGAGAGGGAGGAGACCGTAAATACCGAGTTAAGTAAGGAAATACTGTCAACTTTTGTCTTCTGGCAAGATCTGGAAAAGTCAGTTTAGGCAAAGAAGAGAAGCTGGAAATCTGTCCTGTGTGTATCTTCCAACCCCATTTCTATCTTACCTTTTGTCCAACTCCAAAGTTGGGGACACTGAAAGATTCAAAGCCCATCCCAGTTGTCTGGTCTTCACCCCATTAATGGTTGTCTGTAAGTTTGTGTGTGTGTGCGTGTGTGTGCATGTACACGCTTTGGATTTCCCTGTGTCAGACTTCTTGGAACTAGATAAGCCTTTGTCTTGTGCAAACCCATCCTCTTTGTATCACCCTCAATTCCTTGTCTACCTTTCTCATAGAGCCAAGTTTTCCTCTGTCTTATGGTTCAGAGGAAGGGCTGCTTATCTCTGGAGTCATTGAGCCCCCAAGGATTTTTCCCTATGTGTGCACTTTTTTCCTAAGAGGAACTATACTACTGTCAGCTTCTGAAAGGAATCTGTGACTCCTCAAAGGTTAAGAGCAACCTATTGGAATATGACTCCCACTATTTCCTCATCCTAAGCTACACTGTGAATCTCCAGGCAAATGGAAGAGTCTTCCCTAATTGTTCCCTTCCCCAGGATGTGGGGGCTCAAGGTTCTGCTGCTACCTGCGGTGAGCTTTGCTCTGTATCCTGAGGAGATATTGGACACTCAGTGGGAGCTGTGGAAGAAGACCTACAGGAAGCAGTATAATGGCAAGGTGCCTACGGACTGGGAGGAGTGCATGATGGTAGAGCTGGGATCTGAGATCTCCATTCTCAGCTTCTAGAGTCCTCAATCCAAATACAGTACTTCATTCCAACAAAGCAAATATCCCATTCCCTAGCTAAATGTCTGTACCTCAGCTCATCATCAAGATCTCACCATATTTTGCTGTGTAATAGTCTTGACCAGGGGTCTAGCTCAGTGATACAGCCTTTGCCTAGCATGTGCAAGGGCTGGGTTCAGTATATCACCAACACCAAAAAAAAAAAAAAAAAAAAAAAAAAAAAAATCTTTAATTTGTCTTTTGGGGAAGACAGCTTTTCAGATTAATGCTATTAATCTATGAGCAATTTCCTATTTCTTCAGAGCTTTGGATTGTATTATTTGTATTTGTCTACGTATTTCTTTTTGTGCGCTTTTAATCCATGGTTCCCCAACTAGACTGTATATTTTACAATTTCAAGTTGCATCTTTTACCCATAGTACTAGCTATGTAACTTTGCACATAGTCTATGTAAGTACTGACAATCCTTTATTTAGGTGGATGAAATCTCTCGGCGCTTAATTTGGGAAAAGAACCTGAAGTATATTTCCATCCATAACCTTGAGGCCTCTCTTGGTGTCCATACATACGAATTGAGCATGAACCACTTGGGAGACATGGTGAGTTGAGCCTGAGCTCCTGGCCCACCTGCCATGTTTACTTTAATTTCCTGCTAATTCCTGATCTCTCTTTTCTTTGTCTCAGACCAGTGAAGAAGTGGTTCAGAAGATGACTGGGCTCAAAGTACCGCCATCTCATTCCCGCAGTAATGACACCCTCTACATCCCAGACTGGGAAGGCAGGGCTCCCGATTCTGTTGACTACCGGAAGAAGGGCTATGTTACTCCTGTCAAAAACCAGGTACTGTCTTATGTGTGTGCATAGGAAATCTGGCATGACCTATTCCTTTTTCTGGTGTTTTGGTCATGAAGTAGGAGGGTACTGGGAAAAGGGGAGAGAAAAATTAAGGTTTGTCTTCTCATGCTAAGAAAATATAACCTATTCTGTTATTGAAATTATTATTTTGTACATTTAAATGTACATTTCCTACATTTTAAAATGTACATTTTTGTAAATTTGTTTTCTGAGCTTTCTTTATTACAACTAGTGTTACAGTAAGTGGTCTTGTATATATTTTTATGTGTGTGAACTGTAGAAATGTTAAGCAAAATAAAATTGGAAATGTTTGGTCATAGTTTCCAAAAAGTTTTTACAATCTTACATTCTTGCCAACACAAGAAGGCCAGTTTTCCTATAACTTTTTTTGTTTTGTTTTGTGTTTTGTTTTTTTTTTAGTTTTTTGAGACAGAGTCTTGCTGTGTAGTTCAGGTTGGCCTTGAACTTGCAGTGAGTCTCTTGCCTAAGTGTCTCGAGTGCCAAGATTACAGGCATGTGTTCCTAGAATTTTAACACAGGTTTTAATCAGTAAGATGAACAACTGAGCTGGGTGTGAGGGTACATGCCTGTACCCCAGCTACTTGGGAGGCTAAAACTGGAGAATCCAAGTTTGAGACCAGCCTAGGTAATTTGAAGAGACCCTATCTCAAAAATGTGTGTGTGGTGGGGTGGGCATCTAGCTTAGCAATAGAGTGTACTGGGGTTCAATTCCCAGTATTGCCAACCCCCACAAAAATTAACATTCATTTAACAAATACTATTTATTTCTCCCCTAGAATCTACCAGGTACCACAGAGCTAGGCAATAGAAATTCAAGATGGTTAACACATAATCTGCATCCTCAAGAAATCTACCTTAAAAGATAAGAAAGAAAAAAAATCTACATTCTGACAGAATAAACATAAATTCTAATTTCTTAATCTTCATGATAGTCTCATTAAGTACACTGTTCACATTTTATAGGTAAGAAAACTGAGGCACAGAGCACTGTAGTAATTTGCCTAAGGTGATGTGCATAGCTAGTGGGTACCAGGTCAGCTAGAACACAGGCGAAGAAATGCCTCCAAAACCTGGCTTTGCTTTCTGTTTTACTGCAGCTCACAGGAACCACAGTTATCAACAGCAGTAGAATTAGGCAATAAATGTTAAGGGGAATAAGAAGGCAGCATTTATGCTAGGTGTGTAAAGTGCATATGGAATGTCATCAGGCAGGTGGAGGGAAGATACAGATGCAGAAGCTCAGGGCTGATCACGTCTCTGTACCTCGCTTAGGGTCAGTGTGGTTCCTGTTGGGCTTTCAGCTCTGTGGGTGCCCTGGAGGGCCAACTCAAGAAGAAAACAGGCAAACTCTTAAACCTGAGTCCCCAGAATCTGGTGGATTGTGTATCTCAGAATGATGGCTGTGGAGGAGGCTACATGACCAATGCCTTCCAGTACGTGCAGGAGAACCGGGGCATCGACTCTGAGGACGCCTACCCATATGTGGGCCAGGTGAGGCTACGCCACGCAGCTCCACGGCTCCGTCGTGGCTGCTCCTTCCCCAGTGTGATAGTGCTTCCTGGGAGAGATCCCAGAAGTTTTGTTTTCTTTTATCCTATTCAGCTTTTTTAATGGGATATTTTTTCACTGAGGGACAAAAAGATTTCCACAATCTTGGGAGCGCTTTGGGAGCTTAAGCTACCATAGCTTCTAGCTCTGCCATGGATATGAGAGGGGATAAGTTATCCCGTAACCTCTGCACAGGTCTCAAGAACCTCTGCTAAATCTCCTGTGCCTACAACCCACAAAACTAACCTTGCTGTTTTCATGAATCATGTGACTGACTCATCTTTCTTTCTGTCTATCTGTCTGTCTTTCTTACTTTCTTTCTTTCTTTGAGACGGGGTCTCAGTATGTAGTTCAGGCTGGCCTTGGACTCACTATGTAGTGCAGCCTGGCCTCCAACTCGAGGTGATCCTCCTACCTCAGCCTCCCAAGTGCTGGGATTATAGGCATATGCCACATGCCTGGCCATGTGGCTTTGTTGAGCTCAGTGGAATTTGGGGAACATTTAATCAGGTTATGTAAGTTAAAATGCTAACATGTATAAAATGAGAGAAAAAAGTTATTTCATATTTAGTGTAATTTTAGAGGTAAAGGATTACCTCACTTTCTCCATGATTCTTTAGTAATAGGATCTTTCTTCTCTAAAAGGAGGTAATGTGGGGGTTTTTAAATAAACATGGGACTGATGGGTAATATAATATGAGCTTCTGAGGCGGGCGTGGTGGTGCACGCCTTTAATCCCAGCACTCGGGAGGTTGAGGTAGGCAAAGTGCTGTGAGTTCGAGGCTGGCTTGAGCTATGTGAGCATAAGGCCAGCTTGAACTACATAGTGCAACCCTGCCTCAAAAAACTAGGGCCAGGAGTTTGGCTCAGTGGTTTAAGCGCCTGTTTGGCAGGTGCAAGGTTGTGAGTTCGATCCCCAGTGCCACAAAAAAACCAAAGGAAACAAACAAAAAATAATATGAGCCTTTGTGATAGAAGCCTTTGGAGATGGGGTTGCAAGTCTGAGTGATAAAAATTGATGGCTGCCATGCACTAAGCCATGTAGTTGGTGCATTTATTTTTAATCCTCATAGTAGCATTGTAAGGTAGACTTGACTTCACTTTGTAGAGAAAGAAATTAAAATTTAAGGAGATAAAAGAAGGTGCTCCAATTCTTAGCACTGGTACATCATAAGGATAAGAAAGTCTTTTCATTTGACACAGATTTTCCTAGGCACATGTGTGAGAATTTCACACTAGGACATAATACCTTGGAACAAAATTGGCTCTTAGGGTATGTGTATATAAAGCTTTACTGTATATCGTTCACTTTAGCTGTTTACTAAACAGTTTGGAAAAATTTATACTTTCACCTGCATGTATAAGAATTTTGAGATAAGATCTCACTAAACTATCTAAGCAGGCCTCGAATTTGTAATCTTCCTAACTCGGTCTCTCCAGTAGCTGTGCTTATGAATGTGCACATTGAGCCAAAAAAAAGCCTGTTGCCTGTTTTGCTTGTTTTGTGTGCTTTTTGGGTTTTTGAGATGAGGTCTTGCTATGTAACTCAAGCTGGCCTTGAACTCTGTAACCCAGGCTGTTCTTGAACTCATGGCAGTCCTCTTGCCTCAGCCTCCCAAGTGCTGGGATTACAGGTGTACACCACCATACCCAGCTCCTGTTTAATTTTTGATAGCAGGAGCCAGCAGAGATTTGGCTTAGCTGGCAGACCGCAAAGGGATCTTGAGAAATTATAAGGTAGTAGACTACTACAATCTTAGGCAAATGCTCTACCACTGAGCTACATCCCTAGCCCTTATAATATTAGAATATTTTTAAATGCTGCCATTAATATTTAGTGTGTTCTTCTTCTTCTTTTTTTTTTTTGGTACCAGGGATCGAATTCACAACCTAGTGCCTGCCAGGCAGGCACTTATGCCACTGAGCTAAATCCTTGGAGGGTGTTCTTCTTATAGATATAACCTTCAGGTTTTGAAGGGATCATCTGTAATGAGTTAGCAAATAATTGTGGCATATTGCTAACTAGACCTGCAAAACATGGAGTTGGAAGATCACAAACCAAATGGCCATGTCATTAAGTATTTTTGTGTCATGTTATATGCTTTTGTTTCTCTCTCTGATGAGAACATAATCCAGCAAAACTCTGCCTCATACTCACATCCCTGATGGAGAGGCAAAGGTCCAGGTTCTCCCTGTTTTGGCCTTTGGCCTTGGCCTTCTCCCCACACCACAGCTGGTACCCCCTGTCCCCTGAGGCTCACACATGATAGAAGGTTAGAAGATGACTTGTGTCTTATTCTTTGTGTGCGTGTGTGTGTGTGCATGCGCATGCGTGAGCATGCGTGTGCGCGCTGGGGATTGAACCCAGGACGTTTATAGTGATCTGTACCCTCAGTCCTGTTTTCGTTTTTTATTCTGAGAGTTGCCCAAGGTGGGCTCAGAAATGTGACCCACCATGCCTAGCTATGACTTGTACCTTTTACATAAATCTTATTTGAGAAATCTTTTTTTTTTTACCCTGAAGTAATAAAAACAGTATGTTTTTAAATGTTTAGTTTTCCTTCTGTGTTTATGTCTGAAGTTGATGTTTGCATATGGCAGAAGTAGGAATCCCTTTTAGTGTTCTTTTCATAGTTTCCTAAAATGATGAAGAAACAGACTGTTACTTCACTGCTGCTACTAAAGACTTTGGTCAAGTTTCTCACTGATCAACTAATTGCCCATTGCTTTGTTCTAGTCCTGTTATAACCTCATTTCTTCCAGGATGAAAGCTGTATGTACAACCCAACAGGCAAGGCTGCTAAATGCCGAGGGTACAGAGAGATCCCTGTAGGCAATGAGAAGGCGCTGAAGAGAGCTGTGGCCCGCGTGGGACCCATCTCTGTGGCCATAGACGCAAGCCTGAGCTCCTTCCAGTTCTACAGCAAGGGTAAGGAGCCATTCCTGCAGAGCACACTTGGATGTGTCGGCCCGCTGTTCTCTAGGGGTCCAAGCAATCTCAGTACTGTATCCAATGTTTGTATTTAATCTCAGTCTGCCAGAGACAAACTGACATTGCTGCAGTACAGATCATCTCTGTGGTCAACCTGCCAGGCTGGGACTGAATTCTAGTATCTCCTAGACCGAGAGGCCTCCCAGGGCAGCTCTTGCATTATAGAGCCTCAGCGTGGTTGTTTTCCAGGTGTGTATTATGATGAAAGCTGCAATGGTGATGATCTGAACCACGCAGTGCTGGCAGTGGGATATGGGATCCAGAGGGGAAATAAGCACTGGATACTTAAAAACAGGTAATGGGGGAATACTACTTTTGTCAGGTAACTACCCTGTGACACTCAACATTACTTCAGTTTTCCAGAATTCCTTTCATTCTCCCAAATCAAGAGAAATTATCTCAGGCTCTTCAATCATATCTTCCAATCAGAGCCTTAATTCCAAAACTGGCATTTGGTAATCAGACAGCAGTACTTGAGTGTGTTACACACTGATCTGTGTGCAAGGTCCTTAGCGCCCAGTACAAACACATGAGCAGATGGCTGCATTCAGCAATTTCACAGCCCAATTAGAAAGGCAGAGACAACTCACCATGATATAAGTAGCATAGAGAAGCAGCTCATTTCCTTGAGAATCTCTCCTAGTTTCATCCACCTCACCTGTGGGATTTACTCCCAAGCCATAATCACAGCCTTAGCCTCTCTTGCCACAATAAATCTCAAACTATTCAGACTTTTGTGGTACACATAATTCAACCTAGTATCAATCTGCCTTCCAGACATAGCTCCTGTTACACTCTGTCAGACACTCTGCTTTCAGCCGCATGATCTTAACACGTCCTGCCATCCTGCCTATGCCATCAGTCTCACATACCTCCATAGGCACCCCATTCCCATGGACCCAAATTCTGCCAGCTTTGGGCCTCATCCCTTTTTCAGCCTCTTGATCAGTAGCACTCTTTTATACCTTTGAAAAGATAGCATTATACCTTTTTTCCTCCCTGTGACTAGACACTTTAAAGGTTAAAGTCATCTTGCTCAGTTTTGTATGCTATTAGTACTTGGCACACTATAGTAAGAACTTTAAGGAATAAACTAAGGTACTAAGTATTCTTCTTGATTGGTCCTACAGCTGGGGAGAAAACTGGGGAAACAAAGGCTATGTTCTCTTGGCTCGAAATAAGAACAATGCGTGTGGCATTGCCAACCTTGCCAGCTTCCCCAAGATGTGACTGCAGCCAGCCAGCCTCCTCCTGCTCTTGTGTTCCTACTTGATGGTGCAGTATCATGATATGCCTTGAAAGGGAGCTGTGTACCATTCTTGAAACATACGTGGCAACACTGAGACTGCTCCATTCTTCATCCACCGGTTCTTCAAGAGATGCTCTACTACTTTCCTTCTCTCCACCTGAGGCCCTTTTCTCTGGGGCCGCATGCAGGATTTCCCTGAGAGGTGTGGGTACGTGTCCTGGGACTGACGCTGTGGAGGTCTTCTGATGGGCTACATTCTGGTCATTAGGACTACTTAGCTTTAAGTACCCTGGAAGACTAAGGCAACCTAACTTCACAGTTTCTGAGTTCCCTTCCATATCCTCAAGGTAGAGATTTCTGTGTTTTTCACGCCAGTTCACAAATATATTTGTAAGTCTTTGGTACAAGTTCACATGATAGAAGAAATGTTTTCTTTTTCCTTCTTTGCATTTTTGAAATAAAGTATTTATCTCTTGTCTACAGTGTAATAAACAGCATTTAGTACATGTTCATTTTGTGTTGATTCAGTGCTAGCTGTTGGGAGACAAAAAGATAAATAACAGTGTTCCCCATTTGATGTACTCACAGGCTGACTAGAAAGACTGTTACACAGTCATCCCAGTTCCTTTATGCTTTCATTCCTTCAGCTGGCATTAATCAAGTACTTACTCTGTACCAAGACTTGTACTGAGTTTCTGGAAGTAAGGAGATTTCAGCACTTAATACTGTCTACAGGTGGGCCAGATCAAATGACAAGCATACCTGAGTCTTGAAAAATACTTAAAATCTGTTTCTGAAGTTCTACAGCTAAATTTTTGCTGTCACTAAAAAAGGAAATTCAAAATCCCATTTACTAATATTTTCCAACAAGTATTAATTGTAGAAGATTAAATGTGCATAAATTGGTTTACCTTTTTTCACAAAATATTTTATCAAAGACTTATTTTTTGGGGGGATTTTTTGGTTGTTTTTGTGTAGGGGTGGGTCCTGTGTATTTCTGTTTTTGAGACAGGATCTTGCTGTGTAGTTTGAGCAGGACTTGAACTTACTGTGTAACCCAGACTGGCCTCAAATTCACTGTGATTCTGTCCTGCCTCAGCCTCGCAAGTACTGGATTTACAGGCACGCACCACCACATCTGGCAAGGACTTACTATTACTAGAAAAGTCACGTTCATTTTCTATTTATCCATGTCAGGAATTCTTATTTCTTTGTATGCAAAAAAAATTGTTTTGGTAAATATTTGTTAACATGGGGTAAAAAATATATTAAGTCTAGGAGTCTAGTCATGGTCCTGATTTCAAAAATACTGACTGCCAGGTTTAGTGGAATGTACTTGTAGTCCCAGCTACTTGGGAGACTGAGGCAGGAGGATCTCTTGAGCCCAGGATTTTCAGTTCAGTCTGGGCAACACAGCAAGACCCCCTCACAAAAAACAAAAAGTATTAGAGTCTAATCACTGGATAACTGTCTTTTGAAAACTAAGCAGTTTAAAATGGGTTCTCTGGATATTTCTGAAATAAACAATAAAATTGTTTTTAGAAACTATTTAAAAAAGAACATGATACATTCATGATAGAGACAGATACAAGCAATCAATAATGCTACTCACAGGGGGAAAAAAGGGCTCAGGAATGGGTCATTACTTACTAGGATTTTTGGTAAGGCTCTATTAAGAGCAGAACCTTTAAAAATCTCTCTCTCTTTCCTCTTCCTCTCTCTCTGTCTCTGTCTGTCTGTCTGTCTCTCTCTCTCCACGTGCTGGCCTTAAACTTGCCTCTTGTGCAGCTGGGATTACAATTGTGTGCTACCATGTCTGGAGCTTTGAAAGATCTCAATGTGCAGAGAAGGAGGGTGGAGGCTCCCATCAGCCTGAAGGTTCTCTGTGGTCAAAGGCACAGAGCAGTGTGGGTGAACCATGAGAACTGGAGCGTGTCAGCTGTGGGGGGCAAGAGTATAAATGCTGGAGCTAAGGTGAGAAAAGTCGAGAGGAGTGTCCTGGAGCCCCACCGTGTCCCGTGAAGTTTATTCTTTACTTTGTGAGCACACAGGCGTTTAGTAGGCATCAAAAGTCATGATTAGATCTATCTTTTAATAATATTCCTCTGGCCCTAAGGTGAAAAACAAAAGTTGCAAAGTGGAGATGTAGCCTGTAATCCCGGTATTCAAGAGACTGAGGCAGAAGGATCACTGTGAGTTTGAGGTCATCCTGGACTACATAGTGAGTTCAGGGCCAGTCTGTAAACTAACTAGGGTGACCTTGTCTCACAAGAATAGAACAAGCCAGGTGTGGTGGCACATGCCTGTAATCCCAGCACTTGGTTAGGCTGAAGAAGGAGGACTGCTGTGAGTTTGAGCCCAGCCTGGGCTTTGTAGTGAGTTCAAAGTCAGCCTGAATTACACAGAGAGACCCTGTCACACACACAAAAATAATAATGAAATAAATGCAAGAGAATGGAGAAAAATCAACAATTAGGAAGCACCTCAAAGGAGTGCTTCTCCAAAGTCATGAGTTCCATCCCCAGTACCAAAAAAAAAAAAAAAAAAAAAAAGGTGCTTCTCAAAGAATACTTCATAGACTCAGCTTTTTTACATTTTTTTTTTTTTTTTTTTTTTGCGGTACCAGGGATTGAACTCACAACCTCGCGCCTGCCAGGGCAGGCGCTTAAGGCACTGAGCCAAACTCCCGGCCCTGGTTTTTGAGGCAGGGTCGCACTATGCAGCTCAGGCTGGCCTTGTGCTCGCCTTGTAGCCCAAGCGGGCCTCGAACTCACAACGCTCCGCATACCTCAGCCTCCGGAGTGCTGGGATTAAAGGCGTGCGCCACCACGCCCGGCTAGCTTTTTTACATTTTGATGATGAGTTTGACAGATAATGAAAGCAGAAAATGGCATCCATAGCAAATCTCATCCCAAGAAATCTCATGTTCAAATGTGTAGGTATAAGAGCAAGCATGTTCAGCAGCCCATAAGTATTTTTATTGAATGCAGAAAGGACCAAAGCAAGCTGGAGGAATGTCTGACTCGCTGCTTGGAAATTCTATGAAGAGTTGTTACTTTCATTTGGAATTTTTTTTTTTTTTCTTTTTTTTTGCTTCTGCCTAACACATCCTTTGGGCCTGGGCGTGGTAGTGGGTGACTTGAGACAGGAGGGTAGCAAGTTTGGCCCATTCTGTCCTGTCTGAAAATAAATAAATATGACAGGGGAGATATAGCTCAGTGTAAAGGCCCTGAGTTTAATCCCCAGGACTGAAAATAAAATTCTTTGGTGTTTCTTTTTGTCTGTAAATATGGGCAATACACTTATTCCATTCTTAAATATATTTGGGTTTATTTCTAGTTTTTTTTCCTAGTTCATTACTATGTATATATATACTTTAGCAGTATCACATTTAACTAATAGAGTTTTATAACGCGTTTTCGTATCTGATAGGGTTAGTCTTTGCTGTTCTAGAAAATTCCTAAGTGTTTCTGCCTTTTAATTTCTTAGATATGACCTTTAGCATTAGCTTCTCAAATTATCAAAAATCCTGCTGGTATTTTTTTTTTTTTTGGAAGTAGACACTTTATTAACTGACCAAATCCTAAAAACACCATGGTAGATACTTTAGTTCATCCTTCTGATAAGCCTGTTGATCTGGTCTTCCCTGTTTCCAGCATCTCCACCTTCCACAAAATGAGTGGTCTTTTTCTTCATTCCACCTCGTGGAGCTGATAATTTGAAGGGCCACAGGAAGTTATTTGCCTCTTTAAAGCGTTTTCCAACAGTATAGATCTCTTGAATCAGATCCTCCATGCAGATGAGTCAAATCCTCCATTCATATTTACCAGGAGATCAAGCAATCAATGAGTTATCCGTCAAGGCAATTTGCTTCTTACTGATTTTGCCATTGCCACACTTGTATATTAGTTCATTTACTGACTTCAGGTTTGGGTACCCCCATGCGATGTATGGTTCCACAATTCTCAGCATGTTAATTGAAGCCTTGTTAAGCTTAACAAAGGTACCATTGAAGATTTGGTGAAGATAAAGCTGCAACACCTTGCGGACCTTTGGGTTCACACCATTGATACCCTTGATCCGGATAACAAATGCCAATTTGGGTTCTGTAGGCACATAGAAGTTGCCAGCTTTTCTTGCGATCCTAGCCATTCGAATCTCAGTTCTGTACATCTGTCTGTACTCTTTATGATAGTGCCTGGTTTTTTTCGTAGATGAGCTTCCTCCTTGCCTTTCGAAGTGTCTTCTGGGCAAACTTCTTTCTCAAGCACTTTACCTTCAGCTCTGCGAAATGTCTTCGCTTTTTCTTAAGGGTTTCTGGCACAGCAGGAACCTTCTTTTTCTTCTCTTCAGCACCCTCCATGGTTCCAGCCGGAAAAGAGCACTGATGGTATTTTTATTTGGATCATACTAAATTTATATCTTAATTGAGGAAAGTTTACCTCTTCCTGCTACTGAATTTTCCTACCTTTTCTGGAATAACCCAGTGCCAGTGTATGAACACTGGGATCAAGATGTGCTGAGAGGGCCAGGGATACAGCTCAGTGGCAACAGCACCTGCCTGGCAAGTGTGAATTCCAGAGTTCAAGTCCCGGTACCAAAAAATATAATATAAATAAATAAGTAAATAAAAATTTTTAAAAAAAGATGCTCTGAGACCAAAGAAAGAGGCAGACCCTCCCAGGATAACACCTAGTGCACTTTCCTCAGGCGTTGAATGATAGAAGTATGATCCGGGGGAAGCAGCAAGACCAGTGGACCCTTGTGCTTTTGGTCAGAAGTAGGGGCATTTGTAATGGTCAGAAAAAAATTGGTTTCATTCAAGCTGGACTATACTTACTAAGCTCCAGAGAACACCCTGGGGGTTCTATTTGTAGTATACTGGGGAAAACAGACCAGGGTTAGTTGGGTAACCATGCAGCTAGATCAACTTGAATCCATAAACTTAAACTAAAATACCTTAAATATTTTCAGGTATTCTTTTATGATTTCTTATAGATCTTGCTAGTTTATTCATAAAATTTTTTTTCTAGAAAGTTTGCCTTTTATTACTATTTTTTGCAGATGAAAATGGAGTTATTTCCAATATATCTTGTAGTTGGATTTGTACATTTGAAAGATATTAATTTGTTATGTTAATTTTGTACTAACTTACCTTATCTTGAATTCTATTTTTGTTTGTTTTTCAGTTGATTCTCTTTGATGGGGGAGGGTATAAGTGCATGATACACAACTAAATTTTTCTCCTTTCTAGCTTTTTTTTTTTTTTTTTTTTTTTTGGTGCCAGGAATCAAACTCAGGACCTTGTACTTGCCAGGCAGGCGCTGTGCCACTGAGCTGTATCCTCAGCCCTCCTTTCTAGTTTTTGTCTCTTAATTTCTCATTTGTCTATTTACATCAGGTAATTCCTCCAAAATGATACTAAGAAATACAGATAGGTCCTGACCTAGAAACGTGATTATTTTCACAGGTGCACAAAATTCTACTGTAAACATGTATATAATTTAACTAGTCCACATTCAGTGAACATACCATTTTCAGTATTCCAAGCTATAAACAATATTGCAATTGATGATTTTGACACAGACATTTTAACATGATTATGCAATCTTTTTTTAATTTTTAAATTTCCTTCATAATACTGATAATAGTTAACGTTTATTGAGCTTTACAATATATCCCACACCCTGTTAAGTGCTTTATACTCTCTTTCTTTATCATCTCCATTTCATAGATGTTAAACAGTCTACCCCAGGTAACCTAGCTGGAAAGTGGCTGAACCAAGACTCAGACCCAGGTGCTTTCTGTTTTTCTGAATTTTATTATCTACTTTATGTATTTTATTTTGTATAGATTTGATAGGATACAGATGCTGCACTTTTACAAATGACAAGTTCTTGAGTGTAGAAAATTCTAAGGAATTAACTGAAAAATAATTAGAACTAAGGAGTTTCATATAGTTGCAGGATATGAGATTAACATAAAAATCAATTTTATTTCTGTACAGTAACATTGAATAAACTGAAAAACTAAAAAAAAGGTCCATTTTAAAGTAGCATCAAAAAGAGTAAATAAATACTTAGGAATGAATTTTTTTTTTTTTTGGTACTGTGAATCGAACTCAGGAACTTGTGCTGGCTACACAGGTGCTTGTGCCACTGAGCTATATCCCCAGTTCAGGAATGAATTTTTAAAAAGAACTGCAGAATTTATACTCTGAAAGCTACAGAAAGTTACCAGAAAAAAACAAAACTAAATAAATGAAAGACATCCTACATTCATGCACTGGAAGACACTATTGTTAAAGTGGCAATACTCCCAAATTTCATCTATAGGTTTAGCATAATCCCTATCAAAGTCCCAACTGGCTTCTTTGCAGAGATTTATAATCTGGCCTGAAAACTATTATGGACATTCAAGTGATCAAAAATAACCAAAACAATATTGATAAAGCACCAAGTTGGAAGACTCACACTCCAACTTCAAAGTTTACTACAGACCACAGTTACCAAAACTGAGGCCTGGGCATACTCAAGTAGGCACCATGTGTACACATCTCAGGCAGGAGACAGTGTGTGAGAGACCCTGAGCCTAGGCTCACAATAGACAGGATGCCTTCAAAGTCCTGCTCTCACTACACTTCCTAACATCCTGACATGAGCCTAGCAAATATGCTTATGCCCTCATCACACTCCTTGACCTCTGGCATGAACCCGAGGAGCATGTGTTCTAACTGCCATGCTCCTTATAGTATCATTAGCACTGTGTCTCCCTCCATGGGCTGTGGCTGCCCTGCTGGTTTCATCAAGGCCCACGGAAGTTCACAAACTCTCCCTCCCAATGTGAGGATGAAGACTCACAGTTGATTGGGGAAAAATCCAGTTACAACCTGTGGTTACCAACCTTGACACTCCCCAAGTTACTAGGAAAACAAAAGAGAACAGTTGCCATCCTGACGCTGCCCACCCTCCATTCTTGAGCGTGTACTTTCCTTACAGCTGCCGTCTCTAGGTGCTGCCCACTTGAAACTTTCCTAAGTGTACTTTAAGTCTCAAACCTAAAACAGATGGGGGGCCACTCTGAGTCAAACTTGCTTTCAGGTTTTCTCATTGGCCTACTCCCCACTCTGTGAAGTGTACTTTCCCTTTTATAAACTCTGCCTTTCTCACTGCTTCTGTGTGTCCTGCTCACCTCTTTGAGATGCAAAAAGCCTGGAAATTGGGTGAGACCAAGACCAACTTCTGGTAACCGATCCACATAATAGAATTAAGAGTATAGGAATAAACCCTTATACTTGTGTTCACTTGACATAGGGTGCCACGATAGCCCAGTAAGAGGAAGAAGGGACGTTTCAACAAACCATGCAGGATAACTAGATAACACTTGCAAAAGAATGAAGCTGGAACATAATCTCCCAACACCATATACAAAAATTAATACAAAGTTGTTAAAAAGCAAGGAGTCAAGATGGCAGAGTAAGCTGGGTGTGGTGGTGGACGCCTTTAATCCCAGCACGCAGGAGGCTGAGGTAAGTGGAGTATTTTGAGTTCGAGGCCGGCTTGGGCTACAACGCGAGCGCAAGGCCAGCCTAAGCTACATAGTATGACCCTGCCTCAAAAAACTAGGGCTTGGAGTTTGGCTCAGTGGCTTAAGTGCCTGTCTGGCAGGCATGAGGCTGTGAGTTCAATCCCCAGTGCCGCAAAAAAAAAAAAAAAAAAGATGGCAGAATAGGAGCAATTCAAAGACTCTCTGAGACCTGGAATCAAGACAACTGCAAAAGAACTAACTAGTGAGAAAAAAGAGATTTCTTGGAATCAAGAAAGAGGTGACAGGAAAGCTAAAAATGGAGAAACAGGCAGTATAAACACACAGCTATCTATAATACCAACCCCAACTCCAAGTTTGGTGGGAATCTCTACTCCATAAACACAAGGTAGGCCCAGAGAGGGCTGGCAACTCCAGTAATAAGCCACAGCCAGTTATGGTGGTGCACACCTGTAATTTCAGCACTTGGGAGGCTGAAGCAGGAGGATCATGAGTTTGAGGCCAGTCTGAGCTACAAAGTGAGTTCAAGGCCAGCCTGAACTGCATCATGATACCCTGTCTCAAAAATACAAAAGCGAAAGCAACAGACTGGCAGTACCAGCCTCAGAGAAAACCCTGGCAAACTGTTAACCAGGTGGGAATTTTCTCTGAAAGTGACACATGGCTGGTTAACCTTGGGAAGGAAACTTGGAGTGCTTGCCAGTGTCTCCGAGTGGTATGAGTCATTTTGAAATGAGGCTTATTGTTTGAGACTGAGCCATTCCAGGGATCAGAAGTCACAAAACAATCACATTTGAGGGTCCCTGGGGACACCCTGCCACAGAGAATGGGTAGGAGATGGCCAAAGAGACAGTCATGGAGGGAGAAGGTTAACTACAGACCTTGGAGAGGTATAGGCAATGAGGAGCTGGGACAGGAAGGTGTTATAACCTGTAACTAATATAGCGTCGCTTTCCTGTTCTGTATGCGCCTTTTTAGGCCTGAGCCCCTTTCCCAGAGTATTGTCTCTCCCTTAGCCAGCCTGAGTTTCTGTTTCCTGTAACTGCTCGCTCAAACCCCACATTCAGAGAATTGAGCTGTCACAATATAAAGCTGCCCAAGGACAAAGCTGCCTAAAAACTGGGTTAAGAGATAATAACTACCCTGTCTCATGACTGAGAAATATACAAAATGTGCCTTTCCGGAGCATCTGTTGTCCATGTTAGGAGGTAACCACCACCCAACCTCAAACCCCTCTATGGCCGCCTTCTCCAAATGAATGTAACAAGTCATTTAAACTAACCAATGCAATCTGCTTCTGTACCCACGCTTGCAAGACCCCTCCTCCCTTTGTTCTAATGTTTTATAAGCCTCTACAGGCCGCTGAGGGACACACAGTCTCAAATTGGCTCTAAATGAGACTGTGTCTCCAGGCCTGGCAATAAACGCTCCACTCCAAATTCATCAAGTGTTCCGTGAGTTTTGTTCATCCCGGGGTAGGCTATAACATTTGGGGGCTCGTCCGGGATGGCAAGTAGCCCCCCAACCCAAATCCACGGACGTCTCTTTTGAGTGAGTATTGGTTTTGTTTTTGAGGCTTCTTTGGTGGCGCCACAATTTGGAACTTAAGTCTGCGACTTGAGTTTAGGAGGGGACGCCCTCACCTTTGGGAGCGAGTGACGGGAGAAAGGCAGATTG
>RJWM01027248.1:0-27047 GCA_004363535.1 Dasyprocta punctata
ACCAAAAAAATAAATAAATAAATAAATTCCAAATTGACATCCAACATTGTTCAAAATCTCCAGTGGTTCAAAAGAATAGAATACCCAGGTCACCTTCTATGAGTTCTTGGAAATCCCTCAAAGTGAGTTCCCACGTTCCTGAGGGACATCAGCTCTATGGAAATCATACCCATGTAACCCATTTTGTCAGTAGACAGGGTTCCAGGGGTTCCAAAAGTGGTGATGAAGAACCAAACCTATTTTTGTTGTAGAGTGAGCTGCAAGTTTAGTGACACACATCATGGTAAAAGAATATTTTATATTGGGCATTGAGGGACACTAAGGAATTTATTAGGTAGAAATGTAAAAGTACATGCACAAAGAAATTAAGTGCACACTCTCCGGAGAGAGAGAGATACACAACATTTGGAGCAGGTAGTATATATATTTGTCTTTGGCTGTTTAAATCTGTGGAATTTGTGAATACATATGAAGTTTCTTCTTGGTCTTGGTTCATGAGAAATAAGCTGACCCATTCATA
Source organism: Dasyprocta punctata (assembly GCA_004363535.1). Classification (NCBI taxonomy): domain Eukaryota; kingdom Metazoa; phylum Chordata; class Mammalia; order Rodentia; family Dasyproctidae; genus Dasyprocta; species Dasyprocta punctata. The sequence continues at coordinate 521 of RJWM01027248.1, forward strand.
AGATAAAGGACCATTTTACAGGTGAAAACCTTCAACCTTAATGTTTTTGATAGGCCACCTGACATATTTTCCTTAAAATGTTTTCGAATTCTCTTAATTTGTTCTTTTAAAATCAGGTTTCTGCCTTTTATCAACAAAGCAATTTATAGAATAAATTATCTTTAAGAAATTTTGGGTGTGACAAACCTAGAAGAAAAGCTAAATAAACCTAGGGAGTTCTGTTATAGATAATCGTGGGCAAGTTTGACAGGTTCTCGGAGTTAAACCTTCATAAAAATACAAATATTTTAGTTACGATTTCTATTGTCTCCCTTCTAGCCATCTGTATTTCTTCTATCCTACCTCAGTTATACTCAACTGCCAATAGTGGTTTGATAATTCTAAGCTGTGGTATATTTATTCCTTGTCTTTTTCTTGTTCCACAACGTGGTTTGCTGCCCCCAAGTACCTCCCATATACCCCAAGCCTATTGTCTTCTACTGAATTTTGCAGCTGGGGCTTCAGATAATTACAAGTGAGCCAGACTAGCTCTCTACCTGAGATTCTTCCTGAGGCTGTGTTCTCTCTCACCAGTTCATATTTTGATGCTAGACACAGTGAGACACGGGCAGCACTGGACAGTGCTGACTCTAAGGAAGGGGGGCGTCTTTGATGTGAATTCTGTAAGTGCAGAGTCCATGATCTCGAGACTACTGTCCTTCTGGGATAGCCCATGTACTCCAACTAGGAGAGCAAGAAAAGCCCAATCCCATTTTTTTCAAAATGAAAATAGTAGCACCAAGTCCTTTTATATAATTTTAAATTCACTGCACCGGAAAGCAAAATTTAGAAACCAATACAGATTGTTTTTCCTGAGACTCTTAGCAATAATTTTTGTGATTTGGGATGATGAGTGCTGTTACATTTTAGCTAATTCCAGGTATAATTAATGTAGATATGTTATTTTTATATTTCAAAAATGGGGTCACGGTCTAATTTCCATGGCAGACTGGGGTTTTTGTGCCATTTCTCCATTCATGGCTGTCACTTTGAGAAGCATTGTTATGCTTGATGCTGTAGTAATAATCTGCTTCATACTCAGGCTGCAGCCCAGAAATATGCAAAATGCCTGCATTGGATGAGGTTTTTTTGAACCAGAGAAGCGGCTGGGGATGCCAGAACCCTGTTCCTTATTTCAGTCTGAGTAGTAGTATAGGAGAAACCTGGTAGAGCTCCCTGGTTTCTGCTGATACCAGTTTATATATTGCCCACCAACACTCATGTCACTTCTCAGGGTACAGGTAATTCTGACGGATGCTCCAAAAGATGCAGAGAGGGAGGATAGTTGAGTCACCACAGATTGGGAGAAGGAACCTGCAAAGAGACACGTGTGGGTCATGGGGAACAAATCAGAATTACATTTTCCAGGAGTTTTACAAAAAATTCACAAGCAGGTTGAGCACTGACGTCCGGTCTCTGAGGCCTGCCCTTACCTGAGCAGTGAGAAATGGGGAGAAGGAAAGGGTAGTCCAAGCCCTAGTAGACACAGAGGTTTGATCCCTACCATAGGACTGGGTTGGCACAGATTTTTTTTTTCTTTCCCCAGTTCTGGGAGAGGCTGTTCTTGCAAATGTGTTTCCACCATGACTGCCCCAGACTCTCCCTGAGTAGTAGTGTGGGAGATTATTTCATACTGTGCAGAGGAGGTTGAAGGTTTATTTCCTCTTTTGGGAGGAAGCACCTGCTAATACAAGACAAAGTCCTTGCCTAAGGTACTCTGCCAAAGTAGAGAAGGCATCTCAATCAGAGACGCAGGGCCCAGAAACAATGACTTGTTTGTTTGTTTGTTTTTGAATGATCTGTTCTTACTGAGCATCTGTCTAGGGACCACTGTGCACCCCCTTCAAGGCATAGCACCCTCTTCTGGTCATAAGACCCACTCCACATTTATGACCCAAAAACCAGAGATTCCACCTGTTTTCTGCGTCTTACCTGTGAACTGTCTCTGTTCACATATGCATGATCTCATTTCTAAATGCTGCAATCAGTATATTTTGATGTGTTACTGAGTTTCTTACCTCCAGAAGGAATCATGGACTATGGAAGGTTCAAGAAAGTGCATAAAGTACAATTTAAGATGGTAGCTCTCCTGCTGGATGCTAAGGATACCATTGTATTATTTTACTGGCATAAAATATAGTACATATATATGTTTTTATGTTTCATAACTTGTGTTGATTAAAGAAATATATTCTAATTTCTGTCATTTGTTAAGCAGGTAGGTAGATGTTAGCAGCCTGAGGGAGGGAGTGTGAAAGGTCTAAAAATAATATACTTTGTCAGTTAAAATTATGTAAAGAAACAAAAGCTTTAATTTATAATACATTTAAAATCATTTGTTAGGTATCTGACCCAAAGTACTCCCACAGAACACGGTGACATTTTAAAGTTATACATCGTCCTTATTCCACCGGATATTTGGCCATCTGACTTAATATTTCCAAAACAAGTCATACAGGATTCCTGGGTGCTATGACACACACCCAGTGGTATCAGAAAGGGGACCACCCTTTAAAGATCCTTGGTCTGAGACCTTAGATTCTTATATAATTATAATTATGTAATTGTATTTCACATATAAGTATATAAATGCTCCTTTCTTTTTCCTTGTGCACAGAGTCTTGAGCAAAGAAATGATTTTTAGAGCTTGAAAAATAAATTAAGGCTCATCAATACTAACTTTGACTTTACAAACCTCAATATTTTACAAACCTTTACAATGACTTTACAAACCTCAATATTTCTTCTTCTGTTATTTTTTCAACAGCTCCTTTGTCATCCTTCTCTTCTTTAGAGCTCACTCATTTGCAGTGTTTGCTGATCCTACTAATTGTTTTGATAAACTCATTGAGGATAAAGATGTTTAAAGAAACTCTATGTCAATTAAAAATGTGACCTAAATATCATTAAATATAAACATTAAAATGAATTTACTAAATACTCCCAAGAAGAGAGGTGGTTCAAAACATGAAAATAGTATTTTCATGTGAAAATTAAAACACAATTTTAGTAATATTGAATACTGCAGATTAACATCAAAAAAGATTCACAATTTTATATTCATTACTTGAATGTTGTATGTCCATGTGGTATGAAATGAATTACATGGAATATTTTAAATTATAATAAGATAGCAAGTCATTGCTATTTACCTAGACTTTCTATGTTTCTGCACAAAAGATCATGGCTTTGAAACACTTTAATTCTGAATTAACTATCAAATATGGTCAACAAATGTAGAGGTTTTAAAGGATTAAAGTTACAGGCCTAGAATTCAATACAAGTTAATTAAGATTGAAAATGTTTCATGGACATAAAACATTTTTTCCTTATTAATACAAGTGACAATTAACTTGCTAGTGATGATGTAGACATAAGCAGGTGTCTTTTTGAGAATTATGGAAATGATCGAGAAAAAAAAGTATTGGACCAAAATGTATTTATATTGATAAGGTATGTACTTTCCAGAAACACAGTATTTACGATGCTTAACCGTGTTGAAATTTCATTGAAATGATATAATAAAAACTAACTTTTTCTGCACAGTAATTCTTTCGTTTGTACCTGGATGGCAAAATCCAAAGTGAGATACTTCCTAGTAGAGGAGAAATGTTTAAGGCCTGCAAAATTAACGGATACAGATTTTACTATTTCTGTAAATGATAAAACAGTTCAGTTCTGTTTTCTGGAACAAAACTCATTCCAAATCAGGCAGTCGTCTTTCCTGTCTTTCAGAACTCAAAGTGGCTGAAGAATCACTGGAGTATGCTTCCCTTCATCTTTCTCTCATTTGGACTAGATGGAGGCCCCGAGAAAGAGGGATCACTGGACATCAGTTTGAGGTTTCATTCATAGTCTCAGGCTTGGACAAGGGCTGGTTTATGTTGTGGCTCCTCCTCTGACTCTGCACTGTCTGGTCCACCTCTTTACATCAGCCAGCAGCAGCACTGAGCCTCGTCCTCAGGGCAGATTTGTTCCCAAGGAGGGAGCCTGAGAACTGGGCAAGCATTCAAGAGTGTTTACATTATAGATCAGTGTCTTTGGGGCCTGGCACAGTTTCTTCTGGAACCAGTATAGATGGTGGTATTTGTTGACTGCTCCACTGCTGGAGGCATAGGTGAGTGTAAGTGTCGCTCGTGGGGACATGAGCCGTGAGATATCCTGAATCACCGTAGCCTGAGAAATGGACCTTGATACACACACCATACACATGTTTAGAATGAGGAAAAAGGATAGAAGGGCTATTCCAGAGGGTGGAAACTGAAATCTCTATCAACTTCAACACAGAGTGAGAAGAAGGATAAAGAGAGGAGTCCTTGCTGGGCTATGGACATTGGAAGGATCCCTGGCCTCAGAGCTGGAGCTGGACTTTCTAGTGATATTTTATTTCTTACTGAGCTCCATGCACACACAGGTTGTGTTTTTGTGCTACATTACACAAATTTGGTCCTTTAACACATCTATCACGTGGTCCCCAGGCCTGAGACTGTTAGAGATGCACCCTAAGTGGTAGTGTGCTGTGGATTTGCTGCTGGTCCGTGAACAGTTGGTGTTTTGTTTTTTTTTTTTTTTTTTGTGCCGGAAATTGAACTCACAACCTCGCCCTACCAGGCAGGCACTTATGCCACTGAGCTAAATCACTGAGATTGAACAGTGGTTCTAACATTATACAAGAACCAATTAGCAAGGCGCTGGGATTCAATAAAGTGGAACCACCTGAAATTCCTAGAGTCATCTGGAGGATCTGCAGCAAGTCCTGGAGACCTCCTGGTCCAAATGTGTTTTGTCTCATTCATTTAACAAATAACTGTTGATTTATATTTGTAGCATTGCTATTGTATTTCTTGGATGGATTCATATCCATTGCTTATGTTTTCACTGCTCATGTTCATACACATCTCTCTAGTGTTTGATGAAATCCTCCAAAGTGTCTATAATTGATTTTTAGTATTGAATGCTCTTAACCCCAACTGAGTATTTTGAATTAATAAAAGGAATTGCTTTGATGACCTACTGATGAAGATATATATTTAGAGCCTCATGTGGGTTATACAGCTGGCTTAGTGACAATTATTTTACTAATTAACTCTATAGAATGAAAGAAAATGGTTAAAGACACACCATTAAACGTGTCTTTTGTTTTGTTTTGCTTTTTGTCACTGCAATGGAGACTAAATTTAGCCATTTGGATGATTAACAGGGTCTACATGGTCAAACCTCTCAGAAAACTCTGGACACAAAATCTGTGTGAACTTTCCTGCTTGACACTATTGCATGCCTGATTTCCTGCATTGTCTCTAGGAGAGGCTTGGAGAGGACAGATGCCCTCACTGAATGAATTTCGAAGAACTGCCACTTTTTATATTTCTTAAGATATGTTTTGTTACCTTATATATGATCTATCCTGGGAAGTAAACCAAGTTCAACTGAGAGGAACACGCCTACGATCGTATAGGTAATGTTACTGACAGTCTGAGAAGAGACATTGCTGAGGACACGGTTTGGTTTCACTCCAGAGAAGGGTGAGCAGTTTCACAGTGGCCAGACTTATAGTCAGTCCCTTCTCAGAACCAGTTCTCCTAAACCATTTGCTGTCCAGAACCATTTTTTTTTACACAGAATTGTCCATCAACTGGTGAATAAACTTTGCAAATATGTACTTGAGCAGAAGAGTTTCAGCAGTTCTGTTGTGCATCATGCCAAACGATCTGAGATGATGGGTAGCAAATAACCACAAATCCACAAAGTTAAACCACCAGGCTAAATTCCAGCACAAACAGGTTGTGCACTGCATCCAATAGGTGATAATTCTCCATTTGCTTATTTTCAATCTTTTATTAAAGTAAATACAGAATCATTGTTAATGTTGATTCTAGCCTGGGTTGCAAAGGGAAGCAAAAGGAAGCATGATGGGAGCTACCTTTTATCTTATTTTTCTACTGTCCAGAAGTAGATAGAAGTTCTCTGATCACATGTTATTGACTAAAGCAGGACCCTGCCATGCACACTTCAAGAAGGAAGAGGATTTATTCTGTACCTTGAAAAGATCTGAATATGGAAAGCAATGACACAACCTGTATCCATAAATCTGACTCAGAATTCTTTGTCCACTCACATCTTTGATACCATCCTGGTTGTTCAGCACGACACTGTTTATACCACTAAAAGAAACAACTGTAATTCCCACAGTCAAATAGAAGGATGAATAAGTTCTTTGTATATTCACAGAAATGGACCTCTGTTGATTTCACACATTGACCACTGGGCAAGATTTAAAGCTTTTCCAGGTGAACTATCTTTTGGCAGTTACATCAGATCTAGGAAAAAAAATTAATTTACCTTATCCCACATCTGTTGTCTGTACAGAGAAACATCACCATGAAGCCAATTCTCTACTCACTCTGGCAGCTTCTTGCTGAAATACTCTACTACTGTAGATTGCCTAGGCTTCTGTCCATTGCACTCTCAATTGTTTCCAGATCATTTGGTCTTCTATGCATGTCCCTTGAATCCCCTTTCACAGGCTTTAGAGTGAGGGTATGCACATCTTAAGGCAGATAGGCAGGCAATTAGAGCATCTGCTATTTCTCAGAAAAATATATTTGCTCTATGGCTGCTTCTTCCTTAATCCACTTTATACTCCAGAAGGGATATAAAGGAAAGAGTCTCAACTCTAGACTTTGGTATCTTGACCACCCTGCTTATGTGGCCTACTACATATCCTTGGAAGATAAAGTATTTGACAAACATCAAATGATTCAGTAACTTCCCTAGACACATTCAGCTATTTGATATTTGACACATGCATCAAGAATGTACACTGGAGGATGGACAGCCTATCCTACAATGGTGTTGGATAGCATAACTATTTGCAGAAAATTAAACCTATACCCATATCTCTCACCATGAACTAAACTAAAATCAAAATGAATTAAACATTAAAAATGAGATGGATCAAAATGTTAAAATATAAATGACAAAATAGGAAGACAAAACAGTTTAAACACTTAAAGCCGTAGGTGTAGGCAAAGACTTTCTGAACAGAGCTCCAATTCAAAAAGAAACAACAGTTCAAATCAACAAGTGCAATTATATCAAATTAAAACACTTCTACACACAAAAGGAAAAATTTAGTACAGGGAAGATCTAACCTGCAGAATGAGAAAAACTTTTTACCAGGTATTCCTCAGACAGAAGACTAATACCTAGAATATATAAAGAAGCCAAAAACATTAGAGCATTCCCTCCCAAGAAAAAGACCCAGTCAAGAAATGGGCAAAAGAAATGAATAGACACTTCTCAGAAGAATAAGTACAGGTGACTGACAAACCACTTATGATAAAATGTTCAACATCTCTAGCCATAGAGAAACGCAAATTAAAACAATGTTGAGATTTCACCTTACACAAGAAAGAATGGCAACTCTCAAGACATCAAAGAATAACAAATGCTGGTGTGACTGTGGGCCAAAAAATAGCGTCCCCCACTCCCACTGATTGTTGGTGGGAATGCAAAGTAGTACAACCATTATGGAAACCAGTATGGAGATTCCACAAAGAAATAAAATTAGAAATTTCGTTTGATCCACTATTTAACTTCTGGGTATCTTCTTCACAGAGTTAAAAATATCACATTATAGTAGCATATGCATATCATTGTTCATGGCAGCATAATTCATGATAGATAAATGCTGGACACAGCCTGTATGCCCATCAACAGATCGGTAGATAAAGAAAATGTGACATCTATGATAATGGAATACTATTCAGCTTTAAAGAAAGATACATTTGAGATATGCCTGGAAAATATAATTTGAGTGAAATAAATAAGACATACAAGGTTTAAATACTACATGATGTCTTTCATTGGAATAAGACACAGTACAAATAAAGAGGAAAATAAAGAATTGGTAGAAGCATCAAAGATGTTTTTCAAATGTGTGGTGGTCCAGCAGAATGAAGAGGAAGGAATGCAGGATAGAAGAGAAAGTAAAAATACTTAAGATGAGCCACTTACATGCACCCACAGTGAATGTAAACATTATGTGTCTTAGTTACTTTGCACTGGTTGCTGGGGAAAAACACCTGACACCCAAAATTAGGGAAGGAAAGGTTTATTTATCTTACAGTTTTTGGAGGTTTCAGTCCATAATCAGCTGGCTCCAAGACAGGGTAGCATGGCACCGGGGCAACAATTCAAGTCAGCAGCCAGAGCAAAAAGGAGCCAGAGCCAAAAAAGGGGCAAGAGCAAGCCTCTTCTCCCTTATATTACACACAGGACACCCCCCCCTCAAGGGTGGGTGTAGCATTCACAAATCTCCTTTGCCTTCCTCTGCACAGGCTGAGGATGTTTACAAAGTAAGAACCCTGGCTCCCTGCTGAGTCTCTCAGTTAAACTTCTGACCTTCTATGAACAGGTAACTGCGCTCTACACCCCAGGATGTAGAGCTGCTGAGTTACTTAATTAAGCTTCTAGACCTCTCAAGTTGACACAGTGTATAAACCATAACATTATGTTATAAAAATGAGCTAGAAATAATAACAGTCAAAATGAAAATTGGAACAGGGGATTTAGAGAAGGAGGGAGGAAGTTGGATGAGAAAGAGAAGGGGATTAAAAGATAAGCAAACTGTGTTATGTACATGCACAAGCTCCCTAAGATGAATATTAGTGTGCATGATGGCACACACCTGTAATCCCAGCAGTCAGGAGGCTCAGGCAGGAGAATAGCTGTGAGATGGAGGGAAAACTGAGTTACAACGTAGTGAGTTCAAGACCAGCCTGGACTACATCGCAAGACCCTGTCTCAAATAGATAAACAGATAAATAACGAAAAATAAATATTACCTTCACCCATTGTAAACACGTATGAATAAAAAAGAAATCACTGGTAAATAACTATGACCTGTTACTATGTGATTATGTCTAAAAGGTAGTTCTTTAAGTAGGTGTGGGATTCTGATATAAAGAATGAGTTTGTCCGGGATTTCTCTCTCTATCTTTGATTTCTCATCTGCAATATTATGAGGTAGCAGAAAGGCCCTCTCCAGAAATTGTTGCCGTGCTCCCAGGCTTCCAGTTGCACTTTAATTTATACTTTTAAGAACTTTCCTATTCTGTGGTGTTTGGTTATAGCAGCCTTAAATCAACTAAGATATTACTTCTTCATAATTAGGAAAAATAATTCAACTTTCAGCACTCACTAAAGCTGAGTAGATAACAAGCTGAAGCAGGTCTGAGCACCCATCAAAGCCATGAGTGACAGCTAACAGGACTCAATAGGCTTAGATTTAGTATCTACATACCTATATATCATCTATCTATTTGTCATCCATCATCAGAAGTAACCTGAATAACTAACAAAAATATTTGCCTACATCATGGTAGTTGTCTTTTCACTCTGTTGGTTGTTTTTCTTTTTCTTTCTTTCTGTCTTTCTTTTTTTCTTTTTTATTTTTTCTTTCTTTTTTTTTTGTTGTTGTTCTTGCTTTTGGTGTGCAGCAGTCTTTTGATATTACCCCATTTGTTCATTCTTAATTTTTGTGAGTGATGCAATGGATGTTCTATTCAGAAATTCATTGCCTATGCCTATGTCTCCAACAGTTTAATCTATTTTCTCATCCAGCACATAGTTTTGGTTTTACCATTTAGATCTTTGGTCCATTTTAATTTTAGTTTAGTACATTGTGAGAGATATGGGTCTGGATTCAATCTTCTGTTTATGGATAGCCAGCAGCTTACATGCCTATGAACAAGTGAATGGATGAATAAAATGGGGCATTTATACACAACATAGTACTACTGTGTCATAAAGAAGGAAGACCTTGAGCCATGTTTAGGAAAATGCTTCATTTTGAGACCATAATGTTAAGGGAAATAAATCAGACATGTAAGCGTAAACATCACATGGTTTCTCTTATGTAAGAAATCAAAAATATAACTAAGAGCAAAATAAAATCTAGAAAGTAGAAATTAGGAGATAGATATTTTGCAAATGGGAAGGGGACAAAGAGAGGGAGAGAGGGGAATGAGGAAAAGAGGCGGAGAAGGGGACGAAAAAAGTACTTGAGATTTTTTTATGTACATGCACCAACTTCCCACAAGGAATACGATTAGTATGTACCATAAACATGCAATAATAGAAATAAATATTAAGCAAAAAATAAGTAAAATGAATATTATCAAAACTGGATTATATTTCTATTATAGTGGAGTTACAAAATATAATTTTAGTGTACATATAGCTGAGAGAAAGCTCCATGTGGGCCAGTGTGTTTAGGGACCACAAAGTTCATCATGTGTGCTCCATGGGATCAATTCCAGTTCAGTACAACATGGAAGGATCTCAAAATTTGTAGAGTGAAAGAGGCCGTCTAAAATTTTATATATATATATATATATATATATATATATATATATCGTGTGATTCTCTTTATAAATCTTATGAGATGAAAACACTTTAACATTCAAAGAGAAAGGGTTGGTTGTTTCCTGGGATGGTAGTGTGAGTGGAGAGGGAGGATTCCCAAGGACACAAGGAATCTGGTAGGGCGAGTGTTGGATTCACTGTTCTAATTGATGTGATGTTCCCAAAGGAACAAAAATGTCTCAAAATTTATTAAAGTTTTCAGTGTAAATATGGTCAGTTTGTTATCTATTCAGTATTCAAAGTAAGATAAGGTATATAAAAATAGTCTACAACAAGAAGCACTGGTATGCGGTTTAAGGAGAAGATGACAGCTCTGGAACTCTTGAAAACAGGCAAAGGATGAGTGGTGGAGACACAGGACTGCCTGTGAGAGGTCAAACATGAGATGACTAGAGTTGGACTGGTCATTGTATCCCCTGAGCTTCAGGAGATAGAGATCACAGGATTTTTTTTCAGTACTTTTATGCTAAAGAGGGGCAGGACCTAGTATTTACATGGACAATTTTTCCTAGAGACAGCCTTCTGCTGAGTGACTCAGAGGGCAAAGGTGAGGAGGAGCCTCAGTCCCAGAGTTGTCTTTGGATGCACCTGGGACTACACTGGTTGCAAAAATAGAAACCACAGGCCAGTGCTGAGCCACAGGCCCTGAGTATTCACTCTTCTGGCAGAAGAGGAAGATGTTTTTGTCTTAACTTCCCCATGAGGCTGGAGCACTGTGGGAGTACTGATGCTTCCATCATAAGATTGACAGTAATAATCAGCCTCATCCTCAAGTTGGAGCCCCCTGATGGTCAGAGAGGCTGAGTTGCCAGATTTGGAGCCAGAGTATCGATCAGAGACCCCAGAGGGTCGATTGCTACTTGCATAGATGATGAGTTTGGGAGCCATTCTTGAGAACTGCTGGTACCAGTGGACAGCATAGCCATCCCCAATATTTGTGCTACTTCCAGTGCAGGAGATGGTGACCGTCTCTCCTAGAGCCCCAGATGCAGAGGGCAGCTGAGTCAGCACTGCCTGAGCCCAGGACCCTGGAAGTGGGAGAGACACAGAGATGGTGATGTAGTTGTAAGACCAAAAGAGAAAGCAGGTCCCACTCATTTCCTAAGCCCTTCCTCTGCCTGCTATCTAGTCACCTGTGCAGTGAACCAGGAGGCTGAAGAGAAGAGGGGACCAGGCCATGGTGGAGGTCATCCCTGAGTTCTGGCTTCTGTGCCCCACAGGAGAGCAGAGCTTCCCTCAAGTCTCAGTCTTACCCTCTTCATAATGTGAGAGGTGGTGGCTCCACCCATGCAAATGAGGTTCTTAGCAGGTTTCAGATCTCACCCTGTGTTCTGGTTCAGTCCCCTGTGCCAAAAATAGCTGATTGGGTGGGTAAGGGTGGGGCTGGATTGGCTTTGAGGATGGGAAAGTTTACAGCTGTGAGACTTGAGCAAGGATGTGTGTGTGTTTGTGTATGTGCCTTTTTACAACTCTGACCACCCTTAGACCATTCAATAATGGGCTGCTAGTGCCCCCTCATGTCTAGGCCCTGACATACCATGTTGTGATTTAGTGACTACAGTCTCTCAGGGACAGACTTGCCTCCCCAGTTCCTCTGGGTCATCATCATTCAGGCTCTTTGTGATTTCCCACTACCTCATGAATTTGGATGGGTAGACTCTACAAGATGCCTCTGGCTTCTGATCCTGGCAGAGGTGGATTACATCATTGTAAACATCTTATAGTCTCAAAGAAGTATTGTATTTCTGAATAGATTTTCTGTTGCACAGAACCAAGCACAGTGATTTGTGATTTCACCAATAGCTGAGTCTATTGTGCTTTTAGCAATGGGTGAATCTAAAATGTCTTTGAAGTCAAAAGCAATGGAAGAGCCTGTGACCTTCAGTTTCTCTTAATTTGATTAACAAATGGATAACACATGTCAGGATTCTCAGTGTCATTAGTTACTAGAGTACTATGGAGTCCAAAATGAGATATAACTTCATTCTCACTAGGGTTGCAATAAACAAAATGATAGTATCAAGTGCTTGTAACAATGTGTGGAGAAACAGAAAACTTTGTACATTTTCCATAGAAATGTAAATTGATGCAGTCATTTTAAAAGGTACTAGGGCACAGTATTTCCTCTAATAAAGTTTTCATATGGCCCAAAAATTCCTCTCCCTGTTATTTACCCAAGAGAGATGAAAATATGTCCTCAAAAAACTTGAAACCTTCATACATGTCCTAGATGTCCTTCCAAAGCCTCCTTTGCTCATAAGTGAAGAGTTTGGGAGGTGATAGATCATGGGGTATGGTAATCAACAGTGTATTAGTCCACTGATTAGGTTATAGCTACCTTGCTGTTAGGAGGGGAGATCTGATTGGAAGAAGTAGATCAATGAGGGCATAGGCTTGAAGGATTTATCTCTTTCCAGTTCTTCCCTTCTTCTCTCTCTCTCACTCTCTCTCTCTCTCTCTCCCCCTGCCCCCGATTCCCAACCACCATGTCATGAGCTGTTTCTCTTTTGCTACTTAAATGCATGTCTCATCTTGATCATTTTGGTTTTCTTCTATCCTTGGAAAATGCTATTGCCAACGCCTTGGACATTATACCCTTATTAGTCCTTAAAGCATATTTACACTAGTCCTAAAGACATCTTAGTAGATATTATCCTTTGAGACAGACTTCGGTGCCCCAAATCCTGCCCAACATAAACCATTGCTGGAGAAATAACTCCCTACATGTCCCCACAGTAACTTGTAATTATTATAAAATTGTTTTGAGGGATAAGGAAGGAATTTGAGTTTATGTATCATTGTTCAAAAAGTAGAGATGTGACCAAGGGGACAATTTCTGTGCATTGGTGGATGCTCCTGATAGTATGAATACATAAAATTGAAAGATTATTAGGAAAAGATGGGGAAGGGAATTGAATTTTAGCTATTATGTTTTAGTTATAACTTAACCGATTTCTTTATGAAAACAAATCAGAAATTATACGTGTATATGTAGCCTCCTAGTTGTTTAAAATAGTTTTAAATCAATATATGTTATCTCTATAATTTAATAATTTTAAATCAATATATGTGATCTCTATAATTTAATAACTATATAATCAACAGTTTAGAGCAAATGGTTGTAATTGAATTGTATTCACAGATTTCTCACACAAGTAATGCTAATAACTACTAAATTATTTTATTGAGTTTTGTTGGGAGGGGTCCTGACTTAAAACAAACCATTCAGCTAATAATTCCTTCAAACACCCAGTATTGCTTACCAGGAAACCAATCTACCTCTTCCTGTGTACAATGCACCACTATGATCATAGTAGTATTTAGAAAATAGGGAGAGAATAGGTTTTTATTTCCTTACTGCAACGATCTGCAACTCATTGCAAGCATAATATTCTTATTCTGGTCCAAATTAGGAATAACAAATATCATCTCCAGGTTGTAGCATAGAGATGGTCATTGACTCAAACTGCCCAGTCTGAATCCAGGGAAGTATTTTAAGAACGCAGAGGGCCAGTTATTCCTGAAGAGCAATAGCTTGGGAGTAATACATATGGTGCTGCCACACTCAAACTCTGCACTGGTTGACAAGATTGTTACTATTTTCAGTGTAGATGGATGTGGTTGTCTCTCCCTGGGTGTTGATCAGAGACACCACCTGATTCAGCTCTATCTGGTTCCCGTACAGTGCAGAGTGGCAGTCACAGAACAGTGAGTCATGTGAGTTTCTGAAAGGAGCAGAAGATGGTTATAGTCCCTTATGAGGTCTCCCACCAGGGCAAGGCACCCCTCACTTGTGCAGAGAGTGGGGAGAACGACAAGGAAAGTGGCTGATCTTGAGTCAGGTGCTCAAGAGCTCTGTATCCTGAGAACAGAGCATAGGTGATAGAGTCTGCAGTTTCTCCTTTGTTCTCCTCAAGACCCACTGGAGGAAGATTTTCTACTTCACCTATTTTCTAGTACCTAGGGGAAAAGAAGGATGAAGATTTTAACTGACAGACATTAAGAACCGTCCGTACCCTTTACTCCTCAGTAAACTGATATTCTAAATGTTTCCTGTAAATAGAAGCATGCAATATGTGGCCTTTTTTAGTTGCCTCCTTTTACTAATTTAGAAATCCCATGAAAGAACCCTTATTGAGCAGAGACCTAATGTGAGATATCAAGATCCTATAGTATTTAGATTAATCTTAGCAGTTTATTTACAAAAGAAAGGAATAAACAATAAAGAACAGAGAAATAAATAAGAAATAAAACATAAGGGGGAGGAGCTGAGAGATAGCAGAAAGTATGAAGTGAAAACAACAAAACAAGAAAAGGATGAGATTTTAGTTGAGAGGCAAGACAAGAGATAAAGAGATTGTATCTAACTATTGAACTAACAATGAAACAAAGATAACACCTCTAAACTACCCTTGAAGTGGCCATATGTGTCTTAACTAAATGGAATATTTTGCAAGCAACAAAAAATTTATGCATGTAGCTATAACTGTACACACACATGTACATAAAGATCTGCCACCCAAAAAAGAAAGAAAATCAGTAAAAGAAAGAAGACAAGACACACAAACACAAAACATAAAAAATATACAAATATACATTCCTCCAACTGACAGATAACAATCTCATGTTGGTGAGGCAGTAACCTCACCCCTGTGCACTTTCCTGAAGGCTTTGCTCTTTCCCATTACTCACAGGTCATACTTGCTTTTACAAGTTTCAAATGTGATCCAGGATTTTAGAGTTTTCTGGGAGCCTACAGGAAATAGGTGCTGATTTGAGTTCTTTTCTCCACCCTCAGTGATCCTTCATTCCAGTTGTTCAGCTTCACAGAAGATTTCTTTGCATTGGTGTTTAGGGATTCACAGAAGAGAGCCCCTCTGTGTGACATTCGGTAGCATTGGGAGGGCAGGAGGAGGCACTCTCACATGGGTGCAAAACTCAGCAGCATTTGGGAGGTAGTGGGAGAATGCATGGACTGGCACTGATTCAGTTTCCTTTCTCTTCCTCTTACCCCCACCAGTCACAGTCACTGGGAGCCCCTGAAATTCTCACTAGTACTTTCTTTAGTGCCCAGTTCTCCCTGACTAGCCAGAATCTGCCCTTTGTTCCTTTCTGTTTCTTGTGCTTCCAGGCCCTAACTCATTCACTGCCCTCTCCCTGATTGTATGGCTCATGCTTTACTTTAGCTCCCTGATCTAAGGTGGTCCTCTTTTGTGAATATACTGCTCACTGGGCTCCATCTTCCGGTGTGAGTAGAACTAGTATAGGTGGGCACTATACAGTGGCTCTTAGTCTTGATGCCCATTGATAACCCAGAAGCTACTGCTACATTCAGCTTCTTTTCTCAGAGGGTTTTGAACTTTCCCTAAGATGTGTTCACTGGACCTGTGATGTGAGCAATGCCTGGTTCAGGGGGCCCTGCTTCTTTTTCTAAACACACACTTACTAAATTTTACCTGATAAGCTTCTCCTTCCAGTTGCCTTCTTGTGGTTGGGTTTTGGCCCCCTCTTTGTATCCAAGTATCTACAAACCACAGTGAATGATTTCAGAACATCCGTTGAGCATAGCTGCCTCTGCACACTTTTCATGGTAAGTACTTCATATGATTTTTAAGCTCCAACTCATATCACATTTAAATATATTTAATAGCTTCTATCTTAAAACAAAGCCATCCATTTTATATTAGAGAAACAATGTGATTTTATATGCATCAAATTTTGAGATAGAGATTATCTAACATGTAATTAAAGAGAAAGAATGAGAAAGGACAATGGAAGTATCTCAAATTATACACAACAGTTTCCATAAGTCATTTTGAAATGCTGAAGTCAGTGAGAAATAACGCTTGATGAAAATAATTGTTGCAAATGTGATAAAGTATATTACATGCATTACATTTCTCTGACCACTGAAGAGATTAGTAACAGATCACTACACATTCTCAAGTCACTATAGACAGAATAGTGATGACCTTTACAGAATGTTAAGATAGTAATTAGGGTTCAGTGCTGAGTCTGGGGCTTGAAAACCTGGGCATTGAAGGAGAACTTAAGGCACCTGTAGCCTACTACACTGCTCTCTTGGCAACTGAGGAAAGATGTCTTTTAATGTAGTCATAGTCTTCTTTTGACATTCGTGAAGGACCATGATGCTGATGCCTGCTCCTATGATACACTACAAGTACTTTTACTCTGCTCTGTTTCCTCCCTTAATTTGTCACATACATAGCATTGAGTACTCAGAAACTGTTTTTCTTAACTGAGCATCTGCTACATACTTCCTATCTTGTCACTTCTACTCTTTCCAAACTTTACATTCACCATCCTCCAGATAATTTGTAAAGACAGTCTATATCCTCCTTTGTAATCCAGATGAATTGAATGAGTTTATTATAGATGCTACTTTGTAGTATTTTGATATTTTTGGCTCGTATTTTCATTAGTAACTCATCTAATACTCAAATCTGTTACTATTTCTTCTTGTAGTACTGAAATCCCTGTTGAATTATATGACATCTTGTTGTTGGAAATCAAAACTATATGTTTTCTACAAAGATCTAGACCAGTGGTGGCAAACCTATGGCACTTGTGTTATTGTTTTTTTTTTTTTAAGGTAAAGTACGGTAATGAACGAGTTGTTTTTTCTACACTCAAACCTCAGTGTTGGTTGGAGACCACTACAAAGTGGCTCTGAGCAGGATTTAAAACTAACTAATTGGCTTTTTATGTTTATCTGTGAGTCTGTCCTAGGCCTTGACCCCTTGCCTGGCGATGGGAGCTGATTCATAGTAAGTGAACCTCTATGAATCACTGGTCCTGGCTGAGGCCTGTAGTGGCCTGTGGGGTCAGAGATACTACAAAGTGTAAGATAAGGCCACAGCTGAGGACACCTGGCTCAAACTCAATTAAGTAAATAGAGACTGCAGCTGCAGACATCTCACACCTGCAGGCATCTCACTCCCATCATAAATGTCATCATGAGATAAGACAGTTCTCCTAAATTGGCACAATTTACCACTTGGAGAAGTCCTTGAACTGACTCTAAGATCCTGTTCATTCCCCTGCTTTCCTCAGTATCCCCTCTCTTTGTTTGAAAATGGAAATAAATACCTGCTGCTTAGAGAAGCTTTGTCTTAGCCCTCACCATAGCCTCAGAGTCAAGAACTCTGTAGAGGGTTTTGATTCTCCTGGAGCCCTAAACTCATACCACTTGTCTCATTTATTTAAGCTTTCACCATACACTCGTTTGGGAGATTGGGGATCTAGGTCAAGTCCCCAATAAGTATTCAGGTTTAATTGCAGTGTTGGTACTTTGCAGCAAATAATTGCATTTTGGGTTGCAGTTTGGCCACTTGTCTCTAAAAGGTTCACTGTCACTGATCTAGACTCTGTAAATGATGCTCAGTACCATGTAACCTAGAAGGTGTTAGAAAAAGAGAATGATCAGCTATCTAACTGCTTGCACACTTGTGTCAGGAGCAAATGGCAGTGGAAATATGCCCCCAGAATCTTTCTCCTTGTTCCATGTATTACTCGTCTAACAATTGAGGATGATGTAGTGAAGAGACTTCTTGCTGGTGGTGGAAAGGCCTCTAGTACTATAACAAAATTGTTACAGTTGAGATGCAAGTGATTCATATTACTCAAGTCTTTCTTATTCTATTCTTGGTGAACATTTTAAGTCAAACTTTTTCCTGGAAATTTGATTGGGTGGCATGATTGTCCATCTATCTCTGCCTGGCCCTCATGACTGGACAATTCCATAAGGGTGGAGAATAAAATAGAAAGCAAGAGTATGAGTTACAGCCAAGTGTTCATGGTACTTTGAGAGGTCCAGGTGCAGGAAAGCCACACTGCAGTGATGACACTCCTTGCCTAACTCTGTGACAACCAGTGAAGTACTTTCCTAAATAGCGTGTGCTACAGCTCTGCCTTTTCAGGGCAGGTGCAACAGTGTCCCCTGCTGTTCTCAGAACAGTTTCTGAGGTACTTCTGACACAGAAAATCTTGACTTTTGCAAATTCATTTTTGTGATGCTAATTCAAAGGGCTGTTGAAGGCATAAGAAACATCCAGGGTGTTTGGGATTTAGAATATAGTTCTTCATAGTCAATGATGTCCTCCAGGTAAATACAGGTTTTACTTCACAGGGCTTATGTTACCAGATATGTCATTATTACCTGCAAATGTGAGTTTGCTTCTGTTTCTTGCCTGGGTTCGTTTCCATCTGTGCACATCCTTAACCAAAAGCATAGATAGCTCTGCATCTGCACATAGATCTCACTTGTATTAATTCCAAATGGGTGAATTTTGCAGGCGACTATTTTTTTCTTGTTGTCAATCCTGGTCTCAGGAACTCACATGAACTCTCACTGTCATTGAACCTTGATCATATTTATATGCTAAGGATTTCATCATTGTAATCATTTTTCAATTTATAAGATCTAGGTCCAAAATAACTGATATTTTTCCAGTATCAGCCCAATCAAAGATCAGAGGAAAAAAACCAGAAATCATTTAGTTGAACTGGAGGAACTGAGCCTATGATGGGTCTGAGGGTCATGCACTTAAATTAGAGTCAACATCCTGTATCTGAGAATATTCAATAGAAACAGAGAAATACAGAAAGTCAACTTTCCTGCAGTTTCAGAGCTCAGGCAAAAATCGGCACAGCCTGGACCAAGAGCAGGCACATGGAGGGTATAAAACAGATTCAGACTTTTATTTCCAGACATATCCGTGTCTTTGTCATCTCACTCTACAATCAGAGGTCTATTTTTGTTTTAGGGAGCAAATGATTATGATTGCATGGAGAAGCAAACAAGAAAATATGTGCTTTCTTTCAATTAATAAAGATGGACTACCGAGTGGCATGAGGCTATCTGGTTTAATTAGTTTAGAGTGACAAATGACAGCATGAGCAGACACTGAGCTGGTTTTCACTATATTCAGTGACAAATAGTGATGGGACTGAAGGTCATATTGTAGCTGACTTCTGTGGGAAACTCTGATCCGAGGGATGCTTGATATGAATGTAAAAAGATGGGACCTTGGAAGCAACAGTTCCCATGCTTCTGGAATTCATGATTAAGGTTAAAACATATCTGCAGGACAACAGTCAGTAGAATCAAAAATAGGTTATTTCAGAAGATGCCTTCTGTGATCACTGTATTCCTCCTGCCCTTAGACAAGATTCCTGCCTCATAAGTTTACTTAAACTAGGTTGGCATACATCATGTAATAGGCCATCCTTTTCTGACCCTGTCCCCTGACCAAAACTCCTATGCAATATGTTGCAAAGTGTTTTTCTTCTATGTATTTGTTCTTATGTCCTTTAGTTATGAACAAGTAACCACAGAGGTCTCAGCTGGTTGCTATTTTCCTGAAACTTTGGAATCAGCCTCTCTGGGTCCTCCTGGTGATTGAACTAAGTGTCATCTCTGAGTACTCTTTTATTGTCTATGGAGTCACGGTCACACACTGTGACATATTTCTGCCTAAAAGAGGGACTTTTGCTGGCAATTTGACAGTGGTAAAGAGTCTTGGTTGCAGGCTGTAACCTAGAGCTGGTGAAGGAAGTTGTGTTGATAAACCTGGAGATAAAAAATAGGACTGAGCCCCATGCCAGTGTAAGTTCCTTGACATCATGGGTCCTACCTGTCCGAACCACTGTGTGTTAAGGACATGGAAGTAGTTCTGGCACATAGTAGATGCTTGGGAAATGGTGTTAACAGATCTCTGAATCCAGTGAATTTTCTGAGTCAAACACAGTGAGTTCTACATCCAGCTCTGTCCTGATATTATTACAGATGACTAAGCAGGGCAGAAATATTATAGGCAATTATACAGGACTAGGACTTAGAGAGAGCCAGGACAAACGTGAAACACATCTCAGCTGTGGCAGGAGACACATTTGGTGGAGACCAGGTCTCAAGATAAACATGAGATCACTAGGTCTGTATACTTCCTCTAAGGAAAAACACCATGTTTAATGAAGCCTAGATGTGCATCAGTTCATGGGTGGGTGACTAAGACCTCCAGATCCATCATCTCCTGGAAAAGATTTCTGTTCTTTCATGTATCTTTGTTATGTGACTTGTTTCCTTGTTGGATCACTATTACCTAAGAGACTATACTTGTATCCTTACAGGTTAATTATAGCTCTCACCCATATTTTACCCACATGGGTATTGTTCCATAAAATTTCTCTATAGAATGGAACTCTCTATAGAATGAGTTCCACAGGCTACCCATTCAGTATTCCTCTTCTTCCTTCAACAGGAGCTTTTTGCTTTTCCTCTCAATAAATATCTTTCTACTCTTAACCTCTTTTGTCCCTAGAATTCATTCTTTGATTTTTAGAGAACATGAACTCAGCGTATTAGACATTTAACAGGTTAGGAGATATAATATTTTCCTTATATCACATTTGGAAGTTGTGATAGCACCCGTACAACAGGATCCTGGGTGTTAGGGAAAAAGAAGTTTGAGAGAGGAAGTTCTGTAAATACGAACAAAGAGTAACAGATTCTGGCAATGTAATCCAGACTCCCACTTTCCAGACATCAGTGAAATGAATGAGAAGGGCGAGAACCAGAAAAGCTCAGGTTATGGGTCAGGGCTTTCCAAGTTCTTATCTTCTCCATCAACCCAACTGGAGAGAGAACACTTTATGCAAAAAGGAAGCAACAGGGGGCATGGTGGTCACTGGCTTTTACCTTATTACTCTACTGTCCAGAAGTAGATAGAAGTTCTCTCATTACACGTTATTAACTAAAGTAGAATCCTGCAATGCACATTTCAAGAAGAAAGAAGGTTTATTCTGCAACTTGAAAAGATTGAATATGGAAAACAATGACACAATCGGTGTACATAGTCTGCCTCAGATTCCCATATCCACTCACACCCTTGATGCCTTCATCATTGTTCAGCACAGAAATGTTAATACCACTAAAAGAAACAACTGTAATTTCCACAGTCAGGTAGAAGGATGAATAAGTTCTTTGTATATTCACAGAAATGGACTTCTGCTGAATTCACGCATTGACCACTGGGCAAGATTTAAAGCTTTTCCGGATGAACTATCTTTCTGCAGTTACATCAGATCTAGGGAAAAAAATTAATTTACCTTATCCCACATCTGTTGTCTGTACAGAGAAACATCACCATGAAGCCAATTCTCTACTCATTCTGGCAGCTTCTTGCTGAAATGCTCTACTACTGTAGATTGTCTACGCTTCTGTCCATTGCACTCTCATTATTTCCAGACCATTTGGTCTTCTTTGCATGTCCCTTAAATTCCCTCCCACAGGTTTTAGAGTGAGGGTATACACATCTAAAGGCAGATAGATAGATAATTAGAACATCTGATATTTTTCAGAAAAATATATTTTCTGCATGGCTGCTTCTTCCTTAATCCACTTTATTCCCCAGAAGGGATATAGAGGAAAGAGTCTCAGCTCTAGACTTTGGTATCTTGGCCACCCTGCTTATGTGGCCTAGTACATATGCTTGGGAAATAAAGTATTTGACAAACATCGAAGGATTCAGAAACTTTCCCAGGAGCATTCAGCTATTTGATATTTGCCACACGCATCAAGAATGTACATTGGAGGAAAGATAGCCTATTCTACAAATGATGTTGGAAAATTGGCCATTTGCAGAAAATTAAACCTGTACCCATATCTCTCACCATGGACTAAGCTAAAATCAAAATGAATTAAACATTAAAAATGAGATGGTTGAAAATGTTAAAGCACGAACAATGAACCTATCGGAAGATAAAATAATTTAAACACTTGAAGCCATAGATGCAGCAAAGACTTTCTGAGCAGAAATAACAGCTCAAATCAATGAATAGGATTATATCAAATTAAAACACTTCTATACATCAAAGAAATCAGTTAGTGCAGGAAAGATCCAACCTACAGAATGGAAAAAAAAAATTTACCAGGTAGTCCTCAGACAGAAGACTAAGATCTAGAATATGCAAAGAAGTAAAAATGTGAGATCTCCCTTAACAAAAGACCCAGCCAAGAAATGGGCAATGAAATAAATAGCACTTCTCAGAAGAATAAGAACAAGCAACTGACAAACATATGAGAAAATATTCAACATTTCTGGTATTAGAAAAATGCAACTTAAAACAATGCTAAGATATCATCTTACACCAGAAAGAATGGAAACTGTCAAGACATCAAAGAATAACAAATGTTGGTGTGGCTGTGGGGCAAAAAGAGCTCCGCCCCACTTCCTTTGTTGGTGGGAATGTAAGCTATTACAACCATTATGGAAACCAGTATGGAGATTCCACAAAGAAATGCAATTAGAAATTCCATTTGCCCCACTATCTTCTTCAAAGAGCTAAAGATACCACATTATAGCAATATATGCACACCACTGTTGATAGCAGCATAATTCATGATAGATAAATTCTGGAAGTAGCCTATATGCCCATCAGCAGATGAACAGTTAAAGAAAATGTAGCATCTATGCATAATGGAATACTACTCAGCTTTTAAGAAGGATACATTTGAGACATTTGCAGGAAAATGGATATGCCTGGAAAATATAATTTGAGTGAAATAAATAAGACATGCAAGGTTAAATACTATATGGTATCTCTCATTTTATTAAGACAACATACAAATAAAGGATTGATAGAAGGAAACAGATGTTTTTCAAATCATTAGTTGCCCAAGTGAATGAAAATGAAGCGATGTGGGAGGCAAGAGAAAGTAAAAATACTTAAGGTGAGTCACTTACATGTACCCACAATGCATGTAATCATTATGTCATAAACATTAACTAGAAATAATAACAATGAAATTGAAAATGGGGAAAGGAGATTTAGAGAAGGAGGGAGGAAGCTGGGTGAGAAAAGGAAGGGGATTAAAAAAGAATCAAGCTGTGTTATGTACATGCACATTCTCCCTAATGTGAATATTACTGTGCATGGTGGCAGATACCTGTAAGCCCAGCAGGTGGGAGGCTAAGACAGGAGGATCGCTGTGAGTTGGAGGGAACTCTGGGTTCCATCATACTGAGTTCAAGACCAACCTGGACTACATAGCTAGATTCTGTCTCTAAATAAATAAGTAAATAAATAACTATTACCTTCATCTACTGCAAGCATATATTGATGAAAAAGAAATCATTGGGAACTATGATCTCGGTTACTAGGTGATATGTCTAAAACGTGGTTCTTCAAGCAAGTGTGGGCTTTTAATATACAGAAAGAATTTGTCCTGGATTTCTCTCTCTGTCTTTGATTTCTCATATACAATATTATGAGGTAGCAGAAAGGCCCCCTTCAGACATCAGTGCCATGCTCCCAGACTTCCAGACACACACTAGTTTATATTGTTAATAGTTTATCTGTTCTGTGGTGTTTGATTATAGCAGCCCTAAATCTACTAAAATATTGCCTCTTCCTTGTTGGAAAAACAATTCAATATTCAGCTCTCACTAAAGTTGAGCAGAAAATAATACATTATCAAGCAGGTCTGAGCATTCATCAAAAACAAGAGTGAGTCCTACAGAACTCAATAGGTTTAGATTTAGGGTTCACCTATCTATATATCATCTATCTATTTATTGTCTACCATTAGAAGTTACATGTAAAGCTGGCAAAAATGTTTTTCTATACTGCATGTTGTCTCTTCACTCTGTTGGGTTTTTTGTTTTGTTTTGTTTTTGGTGTGCAGAAGTTATTTGATATTATCCCATTTGTTTGTTCTTAATTTTCATGTGTGTATGCAATTGATGTTCAGAAATATATCGCATATTCCACTTTCTCAGAGAGTTTTACCTATTTTTTCATCCAGCAGATTGTTTCAGTTTCAACATTTAGATCTTTGGTCCATTTTTAGCTTGGTACATTATGAGAGATGTGGGTCTAGATTCAATCTTCTATATGTGGATACCAGCAGCCTATATGCCTATGAACAAACGAATGAATAAATAAAATCTGATGTTTACACAAAACATAATACTACTCTTTCATAAAGAAGGAAAACTTTAAGTCATGTGTAGGAAAATGCCTCATTTTGGGGCTATAATGTTGAGTGAAATAAATCAGACATACAAGCTTAAATGTCACATGGCTTCTTTTATTTTAGAAACCAAAAATATAAATAAACAGCAAAATAAAGTCTAGAAAATAGAAAGTAGGGAGATAGATCTTTTGCAAATGGGAAGGGAACCAAAAGAGGGAGACAGGAGGATGAGGGCGGAAGGAGGAGAAGGGGATGAAGAAAGTACTGAGATATTTTATACACCTGCACCAATTCTCCACAAGGAATATGATTATTGTGTACTACAAACGTGCACTAATAGAAATAATATTGAACAAAAATAGGTAAAATGAGTATCATCAAAACTGGATTATTTGTATTATACTGGAGCAATAAAATATAATTTTAGTATCCATATAGTTGGGAGAAAGCCCCAGGATCAATGTGTTCAGGGACCACAAAGTTCATCATGTGTCCTCTGTGGGATCAATTTCAATTCAGTACAACATGGAAGGATCTCAAATGAAATTTGTAGAGCAAAAGAAACCATCAGAGAGGATATGTACAGCATGTGATTCTCTTTATAAATCTTATGAGATGAAAACACTTTAACATTCAAAGAGAAAGGGTTGGTTGTTTCCTGGGATGGTAGTGTGAGTGGAGAGGGAGGATTCCCAAGGACGCAAGGAATCTGGTGGGGTGAGTGTTGGATTCACTGATCTGATTGTCATGATGTTCCCAAAGGGACAAAAATATCTCAAAATTTATTAAAGTTTTCAGTGTAATTATGGTTAGTTTGTTCTAAATTCAGTATTCAAAGTAAGAAAAGGTATATAAAAATAGTCTACAACAAGGAGCACTGGTATGTGGTCTAAGGAGAAGATGACAGCTCTGGAACTCTTGAAAATAGGCAAACGATGAGTGGTGGAGACACAGGACTGCCTGTGAGAGGTCAAGTATAAGACGACTAGAGTTGGACTGGTCATCACATGCCCTGAGCTTCAGGACATAGAGATCACAGGATTTTTTTATGCTAAAGAGGGGCAAGACCTAGGGTTTACCTGGAAAACTTTTTCTAGGAACAGTCTACCATTGAGTGACTCAAAGATAAGAGGTGAGGAGAAATCTTAGCCCCAGAGTTGTCTTTGAATGCACCTGGGACTACACTGGTTGCAAGAATAGAAACCACAGGCCAGCGCTGAGCCACAGGTCTTGGGTATTCACTCTTCTGGCAGAAGAGGAAGACGTTTTTGTCTTAACTTCCCCATGAGGCTGGAGCACTATGTGAGCACTGAGGCTGTTATCATAAGATTGACAGTAATAATCAGCCCCATCCTCAGGTTGGAGTCCACTGATAGAGAGGCTGAGTTGCCAAATTTGGAGCCAGAGTATCAATCAGGGACCCCTGAGGATCGATTGCTATCTGCATAGATGATGAGTTTGGGAGCCATTCTTGAGAACTGCTGATACCATTGGACAGCGTAGCCATTCCCAGTATTGGTGCTGCTTCCAGTGCAGGAGATGGTGACCGTCTCTCCTAGACCCCCAGATGCAGAAGGCAGCTGAATCAGCACTGCCTGAGCCCAGGAACCTAAAAGTGGGAGAGACACAGAGATGGTGATGTAGTTGTAAGACCAAAAGAGAAAGCAGATCCCACTCATTTCCTAAGCCCTTCCTCTGCCTGCTATCTAGTCACCTGTGCAGTGAGCCAGGAGGCTAAAGAGAAGAGGGGACCAGGCCATGGTGGAGGTCATCCCTGAGTTCTGCGTTCTGTGCCCCACAGGAGAGCAGAGCTTCCCTCAAGTCTCTGTCTTGCCTTCTTCATACTGTGAGAGGTGGTGGCTCCACTCATGTAAATGAGTTTCCTACTGCGCTTCTTTTCTCACCCTGAGTTTTGGCTCAGTCCCATGTATCAGAAGGAGCTAATTGGGTGGGTAAGGGTGAGACTGGAAGGGCTTTAAAGATGGGAGAGTTTACAGCTATGAGATTTGAGCAAGGATGTGTGTGTGTATGTGTGTGTGTGTGTGTGTGTGTGCCTCTTTACAA
>RJWM01027249.1:0-27048 GCA_004363535.1 Dasyprocta punctata
CTGAAAATATTTCCATTGCTTAATAATACTTTTTCAGAAATAAATACTAGAACAGTGGTTTTCAGACCCTCAGAAAGACGAATGGTGGGGAGGATAAAGACAGGGTGAGCTATGAGTCCTGGGGTACAGTGGGAAGGAGGAACAATTTCTGCTGTTCTATAGCACAATAAGGTAACTAAGATCAACATTAATTAATTATTTTAAAATTGCCAGTAAAAAGGATTTTGAATCTCCCCAACATAAAGAAGGAATATACGTCTGAGGTACTAGATATGTCAATTGCCCTAATCTGATCATTACACATTATATATGTACATTGAGATGTTATGCTGTAACCCATAAATATATACAATGTCTGTATGTCAATTACAGTTAGAACATATTTTAAAATTTCATTTCATATGAATAAATGGCAATTTAACTCATCTTTTGATTTGCTGAATATGTATACTTTATTTTTCATGACATAAATAATTCTGAAATAAGATTTTTCCTAGCAGAAATTTCTATTTCTTTTGGATAATTTTGTAGAAGTGATGTTTCTGCATCATAAGTTATGAGTCACAAGAGCTTAAAACTGTTAACCGGAAGTTTGTAACAATCTATAACAGCAATATATGAGATCACTCACAATCCCACTCCTTCATTTGTAAACTCACATTTCTTAACCAAAAGGCTAAAATTTTCTCTCTAATATATCATCAATATTTAACACAGGAAATCAAAGAAAGAATTATTTTTCAATTTATAGATAATTATTAAGAATATTTGCCTGTTATGTAAATCAAACTACCAATATTAATTGTATCATACCTTAAATTTATGACAAATTCTCTTATGCCACAGCTACAATGAGCAAGGAAAAAACTCATTTGGAATTTGATAGAATGTTTATTAAAAAGAAATAGGAAAAAAGGAACACGTTAAGAACCTTAAAAAGGAATATTGTTAGCACTTTTTAACTTTCTATATTTTTCCCACCCTATAATTGTCATAACTTGAAGTCAATTGTACGTGTAGAATGAAGGGAAATTTTTGAAATTTGGATTAATAACACATACCAGGATATCTTTAAGAGTTTTGTCCCATCTGACTCTTGGCAGTGACAGATTCTTCCTATCTTTTGATTAACATTGACTTTTTTTCATTTCTGAAAATTCCTACAATCATTAAGAACTATTTCTGTATGTCCATGGAGAAAGAGAAAGGAGACATACAAATAACATTGTATGCATAACCAATTTGAGATAATATTTCCTGAATTGGACCAAGAAACTATTGGATTCTTGGCAGGTCTAAACAAACTACCATATTTATTACACATTGCCCATGGTACATATTCATTCATCTACCAGAACTTAGAATACATCAAACCTTCAATGAATGAATGCATGAATGAATGAATGAATGAATGAATGAATATGAGAATATATGCATAGCTTTGCCTCTAAACTAAAATCAGGTAAGTTTTAGATACTCTGTTCCTGGATCCTTGCCTAGGAGACAGTGTAATATGTTATTATTTCCCCTCAGTTTCTCACTACCCTCTCACCCAAAAAGCTTCTGCTAATGTCTTCTTCATATGGCATAGTGAAACTTTCCAGCAGAAGGAGGTCTGGAAAGAGAGAGCCAAGTGTCTGGGCTAAGAAGACTCCATCACCAATAGCACCATAATTACCCAATTTTTTTTGACTGAGTACTTTTTTTTTTTTTTATGTCTTTTGATGTCAGTTCTGGTATTTCCCCTATAAGAAGCATTTCAAAGTTGACGGCTCCAGCTGCCCATCTGTCCTCCCTCCCGTCCTCCAATGGCTCAGGCCCGGCAGATGGTGCAAACAGCTTGGCAGCTATTCCCTGGATCCATATGAGGGAAAAGCCTTGCCAGAAGGTTGGTGGCTTCTTTGAAGTCGCTCATTCTGGCTGCAATGGATAGTAATACCACAGTGTTGGCCAAAGGAAATATCGAAATGAAAAATTGGAATACAGGGCCTTGCATATTTCATGCCACTTGCAATTATTTTCTACTGCTAATTTCTTTTTATTGTTAATATGTTAGAAATGTGCTGGTCTCTCATTTAAGACTCTTAAGGTGCAGAATTAAACTAAGCCCACTAGCACTGCTGGAAAGACCTTAGGAAAAACACAGGGCGACTGGTCATTGTATCTACCTTCTAGGCTCAGTTCTGTCTGAAACTTCTTGAGCCATCTTCTTCAAGAAATGAATGTGCTTTGAACTTCAGATTCTGAGACTTTTAAATGAAGATGAAAATGTTTCTTGTTAGTTTCACAAGATGATCTTGCAGAGCATATAATGAATTTATAGGTGTCATATGAGTAAGTGTTATGAAATATTACAAAGTTACAACTCTTAGGAAGTTTTAACTGATGATCTTCCTCTACCAGGCATCAACTCTTAGGTAAGTATCAGTTTATACAGGTGGACTCCTCTCACGCTGTGGGTAGCTCAGTGAGACCCAGGCTGGGATCAGAGGACGACGGGCATCATGAAACAGGGACTCTTACTGGTATATATTTACCCTCTCTGCAGCACACCTTGTAGACACATTATTTGCATAATCCTATAAAATGTCAACTCTTTTTAATATAAAAATCTTGCACAGTATGCATAATTTTAGGAAATTAGATACTATTTTTAAAAGATGTTTGTGTCATTATGATCAAATAATATATTCTAAACACACTTTCATAAAAATGGTCCTGGGACCTAAAATTAAAGTTACCAGGAGATTGTAATTCCAAGACTAGGGATTTTGACCAATTTATTTCTATCTTTAATTCTGGTAAAAATTTAGCCTGAAGCAGAATACTTTTAAATACGGATAACCAATTCAGAAATATGATTCATATGGATTTTCATATATCGATCAAATTCTAATTTTACCTGACAGCCTGATAAAGAGAATTGAAATCATTTGTTTTAGTTTAATCCTTTTAGTTTGGAGTATTCAAAAATATTTTAAAATGCTTTATGGAACTATTCACAAACCACAGTCTCCAAAATGTCCTCATATATTTCTCTCTTAAAAGGTCAGGAAGCCTGCATCTTTATTCTTTTGGTTTACTAAATCCACTTTGTCACATTAATTATTGAGGGTTTTTTTTCCTTACTTTTAACTAAGAATGAGTCTGTGAAAAGTCAGGGGACACTGAACTCAAATTACTCATTGATCTTTTTTTTACCTTTATTAGTACATATGTGTAGTACATAGTGGTTACATTCCATGTAGGAAGTTGGTACATGTACGCTAACACATCTTCATTCTTTTTCATCACTTTTCCCTCCCTTGCCTCTCCCTTTACCCATCCTTTGATTCCTACTTTTAATTGTTTTGTGCATGGTTGTAGTACATAATATTTACTTTCCTTATGTGGAGCTGGTATGCAACACATCTTAATTTCTTTGTTAATTCCCTATCTCTCCCCGCTTCCTCTTCTCTCCATCTCTTGATTTCTTCTCATATGAGAAAGATCTATTTTCCTACTTTTATTTTGCTCCTTATTTATAAATTGGCCTTCTCATGTAAGAGAAATAATGT
The DNA here is from genome assembly GCA_004363535.1 of Dasyprocta punctata. Lineage (NCBI taxonomy): Eukaryota > Metazoa > Chordata > Mammalia > Rodentia > Dasyproctidae > Dasyprocta > Dasyprocta punctata. The sequence continues at coordinate 3,558 of RJWM01027249.1, forward strand.
GATATTTAAGTTTATGTATCTGATTTATTTTACTTAACATTATGGTCTCAGGGTGCATCCATTTTTCTACAAATGACTGAAGTTTATTCTTTAGTACTCTACAGTGTATAAATATTACATTTTCTTTATCCATTTGTCTGTAATGAGCATACTGGCCACTTCCAAGTTTTGGCTATTATGAGTTATACCAGTGTGAACATGGGTATGTACACATCTCTGTAATAGGATGTCCTTTAACTCTTTCTGGAAGATAGCTAGAAGAGGGATAGCTGAGTGAAATAGAATTTCTACTTTCAGTTTTATAGGAAGTCTTCAAGTTGATTTCCATAGTGGTTGTACTAATTTACATTCCCACAAGCACTGCAGCAGTGTTCCTTTCCCTTGTAACCTCTCCAGCATTCATTAGTATTTGATTTCTGGATGATGGCCATTTTTCTAGGGTAGAATAAGCTCTGGGTGTTGTTTTAATTTGCATTTCTCTAACAGTCAGCAATGTTGAGCGTTTCTTCATGCATTTGTTGTCCATTTTTGCTTGTCTTCCTTGAAGTGTCTGTTCATTTTACTTGCCCATTTATCACTGGGCTTTTTATTTTGATGGGCTCTAATTCTTCATACTTCTTTTTATGTTCTAGATATGAGTCCTCTGTCTGAGGATTAGCTAACAAGAATTTTTCTCCATTATGTGCGTTATTTTTTCGTTGGGTTGTTTCTTTTGCTGTGTTGAAGAATTTTAATTTGATATCATCCAATTAATTGATTCTAGGAACTATTTCCTATGCACCTAGCATTTTCTTCAAAAAGTTCTTGCCTATACCTATCACATCAAGAGTTTTCACTGTCTTGTCTTCCAGCAGATTAAGTTTTTCTGGTTTAATATTTAGTTCTATGTCCATTTTGATTTTAGTTTAGTGCATGATAAGACATAAAGTTCTAGATTCAATCTGCATGTGTATAGCATGTTTCCCAATACCACTTATTACAGAAGATGCATTTCCTCCTGTGTGTTTTTGCTACTTTATTAAAGATCAAATAGTTGAAGGTACTAGGAGTTTTTTCAGCATTCTCTATTTTGTCCCATTGATCTTCGTATCACACATATATAGAGAGAGAGACAGAGAGACAGAGAGACAGAGACAGAATATATAGGGAGATAATGAATATATATAATGAATGTATAGGGAGATTGTCCTATAGATCTCTTTTTTGGTTGGATCTTTCTCTGGTTTTGGTATAAAGGTAATACTTCCCTCCAGGAATGAATTAGGGAATACTGCTATCATTTCTGAAATTTCAGGTGTGTGTCTTTCATTTTCCTCTATCTCATTGTTTTCTGGACTTCAGGTTGATTTGGAGGTCTGAGATTCAATCTTGCATGTGAATCTTTTCATTTTCTGTTTCTAAACTTTCTACTTTGTTTTCTGTGTTGATCCTTGTATGTTTTTATAGTAGGTAGCTATATCACTAGTATCAATTTCTCTCTAGTAAAAGCCTATTTCTCACAAATGGCTTCTATGTACAGGAGGTTCTTGGCTTGTGTCTGTTCTAAGATCCTGCCTTACCAGTTAATTACGAGTGGTTCAGTCTCCAGTTCTTTGGTCCTTGGTTGTGGTGAAGTTATTACCCCAGAGTTTTCTGGGATTGTTACAGAAGGGGGAATAACTGATTACAACAGATATGACATCCTAGCTAAAGTAGTATAACTGGCAATAACAATAGTATCAAGTACAATTTAGAAACCCACAAACTGTGATAGCTATTATTTTTTTTACCTCAAACCATAGAAGCAAAATCTACAATTATATAACAGAACTGATTGCAAATTTGGAACTTGTATTCAAAGTGTTTCACCTTGTTAGAGTGGTTTTACTCTGTGGTAGAGGAATTTAAGAAGGATAGTGGATAAAACAAAGATAACTGAAAAGAAAGTAGAAAAAGACTCAAGGACAAAGGATGATCATGCAAACTTTGGGAAACTAGAGGATAAGGCAGAAGACAGAAAATGAGTGTGTAAGCAAGCAAGTATCTGAGCTTCGTCTCTGAGTTTGAGAGATGGGATTAGTTTTCTGTGACTTGTGTTCTCCCCAGTCATTTAAAAAATAGAAAAACAGAAATGAGAAAAGAAAAACAAAAAAAGGAAAAGAGAAAAAGAGAGAGAAAAGGGCAGACACCATCCTCCAACCCACCACACCTCCCACCACCTGTTTCTATTCCTGTGTCTTTGTCTGTTTTGGGGTTTATTGTAGTGAGAAGTTTTGCTTCTTGTACATAGACATCCTTAGTTAATGTTTATTTTTCAACAGTATTCACCATTGCTAACTAATGGCTTTTGGCTCTGTTCCAGTATTTAACCACTTCTATTTACCTGAGATGGGAGGGTGTGGTTTGTTTGAGCCAAAATCCAGTTCTGCAATAATGGACCTTGGTATTTTAATGATCTGGGAAATCTAAATGTTGGTATCTCAACAAAACCATTTAATAGAAACCATTTAATAGAAACAGCTATGAGACCTTGGCTATAGTAATAAAATTTGTATCTATTATAGTATTAAATACAAACTGAGTATAAACAAACCTTAAAGATCAGGGCCACTTTTGTCCATATAAAGAAGGTCTACGATGATAATATGAAAACTAACCAAACATTGATCTACAGTAAATATCTACTAAATGGAACAAATTTACCTCTACTAACAACAGTATAGTACTCAATAGTAATAGTATAATGTTAACTATTTAACTAGAGATTCATAAATTTTAGCAGATATACTAGTAAAAGTGGAGGAGTTGGAGATACAGAAAAGGAAAAACATATGATTTGAAAATTTAAACAAAGGGATCTGAGAAGGAGGAAAGAAAAACAAGATAGGGGGGTCTTGTTAAGGAGTAAAGGAAAATTAATAGTAATAGAGAACAGTTACTAGAAGGAATGAACAAGAAAAAGAGAAAAAGACAAACAGCAAAAAAAAAGTATGAAAGAAAGAAATAGAAAAAAGTTTGGAAGGGAAAATAATAAATAGGGCATTAAAACAAAAAAAAAAGTGAGAGGAAAACCCTAATTCTGAAAAAATTCAATTAAGGAAAGATAAAAATAATACAGAATAGGAAAATCAAAAAAAATGCATCAAAGAAAAACTTCCTGTGTAACTGAAAGAGAAACAATGTGATTGTTAAACTTGTGTCTGACTCATTAATTTTAAACTGATCACTTTCAGTAATTTAATTCATTTGAGATTTTTGTTAGTTATTACCATGCGTGTTATGACTTAGATCTAGATCGTGCCTCAGAATTCTCCTGTGTGTGGGAGGCGATTTGATCGTAAGGTGCCATCCTCATCAGTGGATTCATCCGCTCCTGAATTCATAGCTTACCGTGTTGGTAGGAGGTGTGGTCTGGCCGGAATGAGGCGGTCTCTGCGGGTATAACCTGGAAGGGCTCATCTCCTCCCCAGCTCCTTCCTGCCCTCTCTGCTTCCTGGGCCCCATGACTTGAGCAGCTCTTCTCCTCCAGATCCTTCCTCCATGTGATTTCTGCCTGAGGTCAACTGATCAGGGATAGCCGAGGAGGGACTTTAACTGTGAGCCAAAATAAGCCTCTCCTCCTCTAGCTTTCAGGTGTTGGGTGTTTTGTCCCAGCCACTGAAAAAGCGACAAAGACAATATGCGGTATACTGCTATCAAAATATTCTATTTCAAACTGAAGGTAATAAGGTGTCAATTTTCCTTTGTGAATTTGAGTAGCCATACCAGGATTAGGCTTAGTTTTTGTTCATAGAAATGAGTAATAAGCTTTTTAAGGTAGTTGCCTAAACTGAAAAAAGTTTGAATTATACATCCTTCAAAGTTTGATCAGAAAAATGGATGCTTCTCTAGAGGATTTGAGGTCAGGAAATCCAGAGTTCCCAATGTAAATGGAAGCTGCTGCCCATGACCTTATCTGACCACATCACTGTGGAGTGATTCTGAGGGAGGCAACCCCAAACTTCAGGAAAACCCGCGTCTGGCATCTGCCCACACCTCCGTGCCTGACTTCGTGCCTCTCACTTAGAATCTTCACGTCTATTCTAATTGGAAGAACGTAACCAGAGTCCTGCAGACAACGGGGCCCCAAACCTGTGACTACCAGGCTGCACTGCAGGAATGCAAACTCATAAACTAGGTCATTTTCCCGACACTTCACTTCATCTCTTTTCATCTCAAACCAAAGAGCCAAATCAAACAGCACCAGACATTCCTACTCTGAAGTCTGACATGTATTGATTTCTCCATCCCTGAAAAACCTATGAAGTCTAAACTTTGTTGGGGGAGAAATCATGAAGAGAATTTGTCGTCATGAGCAGAAGCAAATATTTATTCCTGAACTAAAGAAAAAAAAAAAACCATCCCAGTTCCTTTCATAGAGTCTAGGATGCATCTATCGCTAGCACAAAGCTTTTATTGTTTTTGAAATATTAAATATCTACTTCAAACTAGGAACTCTGCTAAAGTCTTGAGTAATTTTTTAAATAGTCACAACTTGTCTGTGATGTATTTTCTTTTTGCTGTTTCTTTTCTTAGCTGTTTAGCAGTGCTTTTAGTGAGATTCAGTGCTGTTAAGAGAAAATTACCCAAATCCAGTAGCTTATTTTGTCATGTTTACCCTAGACATACCTGATTCCAAATATCTTGCTCTTTGACAACACATTGAGTATAGTAATGTAGTATATTATTAGGGTCAAATAATCCCATAAGAAAATAAGCATTAAAAGAATTTAAAGAAATGAACATAAAATTCTGACCAGATGGCCATAGTCACTGGTTCTTCTTTGATCAGGAAACAAATTATTATTTTATAAAAAGTTGACATTATAAGAATCACAACCACATACTTATCTCACACAACACAAATTAAGAGAAATGAAAAACTCAAGAAAATTAGTTTGTTACAAATGTCCAGAATAAACGCATATGTAGATATGGTTTAGTACTTGTGTTTAACCCTAAAGACAATCTAGGCAATAACTCTTTAAAACTTTTTACATCTCCTGATGTGAGGAACAAAGATTTAAACTTCAGGTAGAGTGCTTTTCAGGAACTTCAATTAACCACTATCAGTTTGTTTCTCCTCAATCTAACCATCAGGAAAAATGTACTTGAAAACACTTCAGCTGGGGCTGTCTGTCCATTGCCTGGTGCCGTCCAGGAATACAAAGGTTCAATATTTTTTGGCCTCAGATTCATGGAGCAAGCTCAAATGGTGTAAAGAGGACTTTAATTCCTTCTTGTATTTTCCTTATGAATTTCTCATGGCACGATTCCCTTGCAATAATGAAAATGTAATTTAATAAGCCAAAATGAAAAATCTGGCATGTTAAAGATTCACTTTCTTTGGACAAATGTTCAATATGTATTTGTAAAAAAAAAAATTAAAGGTAAGGCAATCCCAATCCAATCTTGGACAAAAAATGTGAAATTTTCAATTTGTTTCTGGAATGTTAAATACAGGTAACATAAAACTGAAAAAGATATGCAGTGAGTTGAGGAAGATAAACAAGGTTGTCTGATGCTCCCTGAGCACTTCAATACATTAAACATATCTGAAAACACATAGTTCAAATACTCCTTGACCTAAGATTGGATCAGTATAAGACTCTTGAAATTATTAACACAAATAGTCCTCTGTTTGGTATTTTATGTTCCTAAATATCATGCACTAGTTCCTAGATTAGTTTAGTACTGGAGAAAGGTAACAAGGCTGAATGAGTAGGAAAGGGTTTGAATTAATAACGATTCATTTTATGAATGATAAAAGTACACAGTACAGCACAACGTAAGCTAAAATCTAAATCACAGTTTTTGAAGTAATAATTTATGGAAACTATACATTGGAATTGAATACTTTATCTCTGATTAGAATTACAAATGCTAATATGAAGTTATTTTAGATTTGGCTATTAAATTAGTCCATGTTAGAGATTTTAAATAGATTTTTGCTAAAGATGTAAGGCTGTTAACTTGGCAGCAATGTAGTCATTCTTTCCTGTGAATTTGCAACTGAGTAATCTTATTTTCTGCTTTCTATAGAAAAATATACTCCAAGGATTTTAAACCTCAGCTTTGGGATCTTTTGGAGCCAGTTAATAATACTCTTTCCCTCCTGACTTAGATTCAGAACTGGTTAAAAATTAAAACACAGGAAACAGATGGAGATTTAAATAACAACTTTATTACTGAAGAACAGACTAGGGAATGTGGCATTAAACCTACTTTCAAATGCTTTCGGACCCTTCATCCCTGAGTAGCCAGCCCCACACACCAGAGGCAACTGAGGCTGCAGGCTCCACCCAGCCCTTGGTGCTCATCTGAAAACATAGAAGCAAAGGAAAAAAAGCAAATACAATGACTCCTAAATTCAGAAGAAAGAGTTAAGATGACTCTTCCCAATCTGTACTCTGAGAAGGAAGAAGTGATGAGTCAGAGAAAGAGGCAGAAGTCCTGTGCTAGCAGAGACACTCTACGTGGGAAAATGAGGAGTACAATACCACCCCCACCCTCAAAATTAACACTGAAGTAAGGAATCAGTGAGAGCATGTGGCTTCCAGTTTGGTAATCTGCATTCGTCTTTCTTTGTTTACTACAAAATGTATGTCTTTTCTGCCATATACTACATGCAACTAATATGCATTCTATTTTTATTAAATATTTGCCTGTTTTTCTCTCAGTGTTCTATAGCCCAGTGAAAAGGCATATAGTGCTGTCTCTGCTGTGAAGGATTTTAATCCCATATTAGAGATAGATAGATAGATAGATAGATAGATAGATAGATGGATGAGACAAAGAATGAATATACGTAGACTTGGACATATAGTTACATGCAAGAAAAGAGAAAGGGGAATAGACAAAAAAAGCAGATTTAAGAAAATTTTTCATTGAAAATATTACATTTGGTCTAATCTTTTGTATTATCAAACTAAAAAGAGTTGCACTCCACATAATAACAAACACAGTTGCTAAGTAATAACAGATGCAGAAAAAGCTTTTGATAAAGTCCAACACTCATTCATGGTAAAAATCCTGCAGAAAATCAGAATAAATGATCTTTACCTCAATCTGATGAAAGACATCTATGACAAAGCAACAGCCAATATCACACTAATGGAAAAGAACAGAACACTTTCACTCTAAAATCAGAAGCAAGACAAGGATGCACATTATCACCACGCCTTTTCAATATAGTTCTCGAAACATTAGCCAGAGAAATTAGACAAGAGAGAAATAAAAGGAATAAGGGTAAGAAAGGAAGAAGTTAAATTTTCATTATTTGCAGATGACATGATACTCTACATAGAAGACTCAAAAACCTCCACCAACAGACTTCTACACTTAATAAGAAAATTCAGCAACATAGCTGGATACAAAGTCAACATTCAAAAGTCAATAGCATTCCTGTACACAAACAAACACTGGGAGAGAAATTAGGGAAACCACACCCTCCACAATAGCACACAAAAAAATGAGATGTTTATGAAACAATCTAACAAAATAAAAGATTTATGCATTGAAAATATTGAGAATTTCTATTCTCTGAAAAAAGGAATCAAAGAAGAACTCAGAAAATGGAAAAATATCCCTTGCTTATGGATAGGAAGAACCAACATTATGAAAATGACCATACTCCCAAAGTTGTTATACAGATTCATTGTAATCCCAATCAAAATACCATTAGCATACCTCACAGATCTAGAGAAAACATTTCTAAAATTCATCTGAAACCAGAAGAGACTTAGAATAGCAAAGGCAATCCTGGGCAACAAAGGCAAGGCAAGAAGACTTATAATCCCTGACTTGAAATTATATTACAAAGCTGCTATAATAAATTAAGCATGGTACTGGTCAAAAACACAGACCTGAAGATCAATGGAACAGAATAGAAGATACAAACACAAATACAAACATACTCAGTCACCTTATCTTTGAGAAAGTGGCCAAACATGTTCACTGGAAGAAAGATAGCCTCTTTAATAAATAATGCTGGAAAAACTGGCTTTCTACAGGCTGAGGACATGAATTAGACCCATGCCTATCACCATACACAAAACAAAACTCAAAAGAAATCAATGATCTAAATATTAAGACAGAAACACTAAACCTACTGAAAGACAAAGTAGATAGAAATCTTTAGGACATAGAGTTAGGCACAAAGTTCATGAACAAAAACCAAACTGCATGGGAAGTAATTCAAATAATCAACAACTGGGATCTCATCCAATTAAAAAGCATCTGCACATCCAAAGAAATCACCAACAGAGTGAAAAGAAAGCCCACAAATTGGGAAAAAGATTTTTGTCAACTGTCCCTCAGACAAAGGACTTTTATATGGAACATATAAAGAATTGAAAAAAATCAGACCCCGCAAATTCAAAGTCCCTATCCATAAATGGGCACCTGAGAAGAATGCACAATTATCAGATGAAGAAATACAAATGGCTAAAAAATATATGAATGTTCAGTATCATTGGTCATTCAAGAAATGCAAACTAAAACAACACTGCGATATCATCTCATTCCAGAAAGAATAGCTAACATCAAGAAATCAACCAATAATAAACGTTGGAGGGGCTGTGGGTAAAAAGAAACTATTCTCCACTGTTGGTGGGAGTGTAGGCTGGTACAACCACTGTGGAAATCACTATGGAGATTCCTCAAAAAACTAGGATTAGAGGTTCCACTCAACCCAGCTATTCTCTTTCTATGTATTTTCCCAGAAGAATTGAAAACATCATACCATAGAGATGTGCACCCATGTTTATAGCTGCACAATTTGTAATAGCCAGATCTTAGAAACAACACAAATGTCCACCAACTGAGGAATGCATAAAAAAAGATGTACTTTTATACAATGGAATACTGCTCAGCTATAAAGAAAGATAAACTTGAGATTTTTATAGGTAAATGGATGCAACTAGAGACCATAAACTCACGAGTGAAATAAATCAGACTTGCATGTGTAAACACCATATTATCTCCCTCCTGTAAGAAACTGAAAGAGTAAATAAGATCCAAAGTTACAACGAATATAGTGAAAGTGAAAGAAACTGCTCAAAAGGAAAGAACAACTCGAATGGGGAAAGAAGAAGGAAGGGAAAAGGAAAAAATATATAAGCATAAGACAGCAAAGATTATCATATCACTAATTCTATTAGTTCATGGAAAAGAACAGTTAGCACTCATATTGTATGATCCAATTTGCATGTCTGTGTCTGGTGATATGTGGAACTATTTTGTGGATAAAAATATGCAATATAACAACCTTTGTTAAATTCGTATCACTTTGTTTTGAAATCCTATATTGCTATCGATTTTTTGTTGTTTTGTTTTTATTGATTTTTTATTTTTCTGTTTTTTTCTCTTTAAAATGAAAATATTTATTTATATATAGATAGATAAATAGATGATAGATATTCATGGTAATATCACTATTTAATCATTGTTCATAGTTTCCTAACCCACTGCAGTTCAAATTGATGTTAAAAGAAAAGCCTGCACTTGTAGTTTAGTTTACTACATCCTTTTGTGACCAAGGATCATATTGTGGTCCAAAGACAGGTCAATAGGAATAGAAGTAACACTGGCATTTCTTGTCCCCCTCCCTTAATATTGCTTTTTTAGAAGCATTGACAGGGTTTCTCTGTCCTCTTTGATGTAGATTCGTCATTCAAGTGGAAACTCATGACAGGGAGAGTACTGGAATTGAGCAATAAATTACTCTTGAAAAAGGAACACTAGACCCATCACAATCAACAAGGGTAAATCACAATGTATCCTATGTGCAAACTGTTTTCATCTTTGACTTCCCTTCGCCCACAGTGCGACAGCTTATAAAATGACAGTTTGTTTGTCTTTTCTCCAAACTGTTTCAAGTGCCTTATAGAATCTGTCAAGAAACTCACACCTCACTTAGAGCAAGACTGGGGAGACCTGCCGAAGGAGTTAGGAAGGGATAAAGAGTATTTCTAGGAGAATAATAAAAAGGAAGATCTGTTAGTCATCGTTCTGTTGCTGAGACAAAATACCGGACATATACAGCTTAAAAAGAAAGGGCTATTTCAGCTCAGCACTTCAGAGTTTCAGGGTTTCCAGCAGCTGACTCCTCTGCTTTCGGTTTGCGCTGAGGCAGAGTACCATGGAGGAAGACATGGCAGAGCGAAGCTGCCCACTTCATGCAAGCTGAGAGGCATAGAGAGCAGGGAGAACACGAGGAAAGGGCCAAGGACAAGACACATCCGTCACCGCTATACCTCAGCTACCCGTTCCATCCGATGAGACCTCCAGGAGCTGTAAACGCATCTTCACTGTAGGAACTTGGAGCCCCTGCCATGGATTCACTTCCTCAAGCCTTTCACACAATAGCAAAGATTACAGAGAGGAAAGAGAAACTAAAAGGGAAAGCACGGGTATTACCGAAGTTTCTTTAAAAAGTCTTCTCAAAGGGTGAGCAAGTAAAGTGCACAGCACCTGTTGATAAGGGAAAATTTTAAAGCATTTGAAATCAGACAGAACCAGACAACTGAGTGAGCTGGTACCGATTCCTTCATCACCAAAGTTTCAAATTCCTCAGCCGAACATGGCAGTCTTGTGATGCGGTAAAGAGCAATGCAGTGCTTTGTATAGCATGCCAGGAATGTCAGAATTGCTTCCTAAGTGTTCCCCGTTGTCCCTGTTGTTCCTGTTGTGTTATGGTTTTTATCATTAATACAGAAAGTGATTGAATCCCATTATTTTAGTTACACAGTGAGATTATGGATTTCTATTTTTATCTCTTAGTCAATTTTCCTGGTCTTTCTGTCTTCAGAGACTTCTGATAATTTTCATGACATAGAGAAATGTTTAACCAGCATAACACAATGACAGGGTAGACCCAGATCTATGTCACATCATAGTTGTGAATATTTTATTTCCTAACTCTTCTCGAAAGGAAAAAGCATATCAGTAGTAGCATCCCCTCCCACACTTTTGTGAGATCTTTCTTTCATCATGTGTATCAAGCATACACTCTGTTAGCTAAAGTCAGACAACTTGGCTAGTGATGGTGTATTCCCACAGTCCAGCATTCAGGAGGCTGAGGCAAGAGAACTGCCATTAGTTTGGGGCCAGTCTGGGTACAGAGTGAGTTCAAGTTAAGCCTGGACTACACAGAGAGATGCTGTCTTTAAAAAGCCAATAATAATGATGATGATAATAATATTAAAAATTTAAAAATAAAGCCAGGTAACATCATCAACATAAGGAAATACCTCCATTTTGACTGCATACAAAACACCTTCCCATTTCTCAACAGAAAGCAGAAAAGGTAAATTTGTGGTCTGATATGTTATTATGTTCATTAAAACAATAGATATTTGCAATTCAAAAAGAAATTTAATTTTGCAATTTATTGCTTACAGTTCTCTCTGATGAAGGTCAGTAGCCTCAGTTATCCTAAATTAATAAGCCTGTTCCCTTTTGAGGTTGAGAATGAAAAAGCAATCTGAAAAAAAAGAAAAATTTTTCTTTCTTCAAAAAGGTTTTACTCAATGGAAAAAATCTGTTTTTATCTCCTTTCTTGGCAGGCACTGAGAAAATCCATAGCAACCAGTTTCAAGCCATCTAAATAAGGATGTTTCAAGGAAATCCTACTATGGATATTATCTCTTCCCAGAACTGCATTTCTTTCCATAAGTATGCCTGAAAACAGATCTTGCATCACAGGTACAACTCATAAAACATAAGCTAAAATATAGGACCCAAACTTCAAAAGGTCTCAAATATTTCTGCCTCAACAATCTATTTCCTCCAGTCGCTCCTCTATAAATAACTATCCATATGTTCTTTTCAGAAAAAAACATGTAAGAGCACTATGTGTTTCTGCTCAGAACATTTTGGCAATCATTTACTTCAAGGCAAAAGAAAATAAATTAAATAAAATTTGTTGGGAAATTTTCTCCATCAATGAATGCAAAGAATTTGATGGAGTCCTTTGCAATGCTAATTTCACATTCTAAAATTTTTCTAATGATTTCTGAGGCAAAAGGACTGCCACAAGGTCGAGACCTGCTTGAGTTCCATAATGAGTTCAAGGTGAGCCTGGATGACATGGCAAGACTCCGTTTTAAACAAACAGAACAAAGCAAAAATAAATAAAACAGACAAATCTAATGGTTTCACTAACAATAATTGACTCTGCAGAAGAAAACAACAACAATATAATAATAATACATTTTCCTACTGAGCAAGTACTGACGCCTGTTGAAACCTCAGAGGTGAAAACATGTCTTTATATTTACTAAAAGCTAGAGGTTGGAGGGATAGAAATCAAAACATTTCGGAAGCATTAGTAAAAGGCAATCTTAATAGCAAACATAATTATTTGGGAGATCCCCAAAGATCGACCCTGCAGCCAACAGAGACAGCACAGCAGGGAAACCGCCTGAGCAAGGGAAGATGGCGCGAGCGCAGGTGATTCGTAGCAAAGAGCAGCGTCCCCTCCAGAAAAGCAATTTGTACTCAAACCAGACCAACGGGGACGGAAAGTTAATATCCACGGACAGCCAGTTCTTGGGCTGGGTCTGATTACAGGGTCGAGAAAGGTGCTGCAGGCTGGGACTAGGTAGCTAATGTTTTCATCCCATTAGATGTTGCGTGGTGAATCCAAGCCTCCTCAGACACACGTACTTTCTCCTCACTTCAATTACCAAGATTGATGTTTAGAAAACAAGGAGGAATCCAACCATCTGCTTCACTTGAAATTAAAAAAAAAAGTATCTGAAAAAAATTAGTACAAAACATGCTGGAACTCAAATTTTGCCTAGATAATAAGAAATTCTTCACTGTAAGTGGATTTTTAAGCAACAGGAAAACCTCTAATTCAAAGTTTGAATGAACTGTGATTTGATTCTACATGCAAAAAAAGTTAATGGAGAAAGATTAACTAATCATTCTCCAACTCTCCAATGTCAGAGATTACTAATTAACAACTTGTTCTAGCTTTATTTAGGCTAATACAAAACATTGGTGTATTTACAGCATTATTTTAAGTTAAATTCTTCATAATATATATGTATACTTTAATAAAGATGAATAACTCACATCACCCAGGAAGTTTCCTCCCAATGCTTAATGCCTTTTCATGTTCTACAAAGATAATGTAAAGTGGGAGAATTTTAAAGGAGTTAATTAGAGAATGAAATTATTTCAGAGCATCATTTTTAAAAACTGTTGTAAAAGATGAGGTTTTATTCAAAGAAACCTGTGAAAACACACATTGAATTTACTTTCTACTTCATCAGCAATTCTATTTAGCATTTTGAAGCCTGAAGCTTCAAGGCAAATTGCAAATTGTCTTATTTCTGAATCTCATCTTTTCATGCTGTGTGACTGCTGAACTTCTTCTAGAAGGAAACACCACTTTGGTTTTAAAAATACTATTGTGAAAATTTTAAAAAAATACACAGAAGAAAGTACTGGTTGACAAGCAAACATTCAGAAATATGTGTATTTCAAATACAAAAAGTTATAGATTTAAGCTATGAACCTCTTCTCCAAGATTATCTGGTTGAAGATTCTCCTACCCAAAGGCAGTAAAAGACACTACTGCTTTGGTGCAATATTTGGAAGATACTACCGAAGTGGTACAATTTATGTAACATATGGTTACAACTGCAATATCGGCTTTAAAGTCAAACATAATTCAGAGTTCCAGCTCCTCTATGTTGAGTTCAATGTCATCACTAGTAACGGGGATACAAACAGATTTTATAAGCTTCCTGCCAAAATTACACCAAATAATATGTGTGTACTTATAATCAACAAATGTTAACTATTGTAATTCTGGCTAATATCATAATTATTAAACTGTTGCAAATTTTTTAGAAACATGGTGTCTTAGTTACTTTTCACTTGTTGCCGAGACAGAATACCTGACACCCAAAATTAGGGAAGGAAAGTTTTATTTCTTACAGTTTCTCAGGAGTTTCAGTCCATACTCAGTTGACTCCAAGGCAGCATGGTGTGGCTGGGTTGCCATTCATGGCGGCCTGCAACCACAAGGCACACTGGTGAGAGAAAGAGACAGAGGGAGAGTGGAAGCAAGCAAGAGGAAAACCCACCTCCTTTACCCTGTATCTCAGCTCTACCCCTGGGTGGTGTAGCACTCACATCACCAATCCGAGCAGCAGACAACAAACCAATCACAAGTGCCAGACTCAGCCCCATCAGAAGTATATGAGGGCTTGGGGGTACATAGTATCACCTAATGCATTCCATCCCTGGACCCCCAAGGACTCATGTACATCCTTAACATAAAAGACATTTAGTCCATCTCCAAGAGTTGCCTAAGTCCTAACAGTTTCAGCACTGTTGAAAAGTCCAAGTCCCAAATCTCTTCTGAGATCTATGGCAAACTCTTAACTGTAACCCCCTGTACAAATGAAAATGAGGTTAAACACATCTAACATATAAACGCACAAGATAAACATTACCATTCCAAAAGTTACAAACAGGGAAATACAAAGCACTGGAACCAAAGCAAGTCCAAAATCCAGCAGGGCAAACATTAAGTCCTGGAGTTCTCTGCTCAGCATCTGAAGCAATCTGGTTGCACACTCCAAAAGGCTTGAGTGACTCCACCCCTGCAGCACCTTCAGGGGTCTTAACTTTCATAGTTTTCTTTGAATGATCCATGTTCCTTGGCTTCCCTTACATCTTTACACATTGCTTTCTGCAGGGGTGGGGGAAGCTGTACATTTTTCTTGTATTTAAAACCACTGCCACGTGGATGCCGCCAAGGTCTGCTGCAGGCTGGAGCAGTAAACAGGCTTTCCTCTCTCTTGGCTGTAGGGGTCAACTGTCTGGATCACTGAGCTCTCTAAACCTGATTGTGAGGAACAGCTTCTCTAAGTCACTGCCATTCTTGAATCTGGTGGGGCCACCACCATTCTGGAACATGGCACAGCCGTGACCCTTTTGAAACCTCCTGTGGCCTCTGTTGCCACTCTGGAACACGGTGCTCTGAGGCTTTTTCCTCTGAGCAAACTCTTTCACTTTTGAAGGCCTAAGGCTGCAAAGGGTGGAGGCCTGCTGCTTCCTGGGATCCCCCCAGGCCATCTTTTTTATTCCTTTGTTCCTTCTCAGCAATCCAGATCTCAGCTCTACCTTTACAGTCCACAGCTTCATGGCCAAACTCAAGTTTTAAGTCTCCATGCTGAGCTCTTTGCTCTTGATTCCCAACATAAATCTGACTAAAAGCCCCCAATAATAGCCAGGCCACTGTTTCAACATTAGGTTGCTGGAAATTTTTTTCGCCAAACTAATCAGTCCATCACCCTTAATTTCAATCTCAGGCAAAGTCTCTGGGCACAGGCAGAATGCAGACAAACTTTCTGCCAAGCTGTAGCACACATCATGTGGAGTCCAACACCCAGTGCAGTCCTCCTTCCCAGCAGCAACCTCCTGAGCCTGGTCTTTACCGGCAGACTTTCTATCAACTTTCTGGTCTCTGACCAGAAATCTGCCATACAGAACAGCCTAAGCTGTTCCAGCTCTATGCATTCAGGCAACATCTCTGAACCTTTCCAAACTCTTCCCACAAGCCATTTCCAAAGGCTCTCAAGCCACATGGTCAGGTTTAGTCACAGCAACAACCCCACTCCTGGTACCAAATTCTGTCTTAGTTGCTTTTCACTTGTTGCCAAGACAGAATACCTGATGCCCAAAATTAGGGAAGGAAAGGTCTATTTCTTTTAGTTCCTCAAGAGTTTCAGTCAATACTCAGTTGACTCCAAGGCAGCATGGCATGATGGGGTTGCCATTCATGACAGCCCACAACTGCAAGGCACACTGGCGAGATAGAGAGAGAGAGGGAGAGTCGAAGCAAGCAAGAGGAAGACCCACCTCCTTTACACTGTATCTCAGCTCCACCCCTGGGCAGGTGCAGCACTCACATCACCAATCCCAGCACTAGACAACAAACTGATCGTAAGAACCAGACTCAGCCCCTTCAAAAGTATATGAGGACTTGGGGGTACATAGTACCACCCAATACACATGGCTAATTAGATACTTCGAGTCATTTTTTTCAACTGATCAATTCAAATTTTAGACAAAATATATTTGTTTTAGATGCATAAGTTCACATGAAATCCAGGAACTAAGAAAAAAACCAACAAAAATCAAAGCATATCTGCTCATGCTGCTGTAAGAAATAATAAATTTGGCATTAACCCAAGGGTTTCTGCTGTATGCAAGAGACATTTAAATTGACAGTAGACAAAGTCCAGTACTCTCAGTGTAATGGAATTTAAGATTAGACTTTCTACACTGCTGGAACTACTTACAGGGGCTGTGCTTCTGCTTTTATTTTTGTTTAATGTAAAACCATTCTTCCTATAGTTTTTTTTTAAATCTTCAAAAGGAAATTTACTTTAAAATAATTGTGTTCAATACAGGTCTTGACTAACTGGAAGAAGTAAATAGAACTTTTCTGGAGAAAATCACTCACAACAAAAATTTCAAATAATTCCTACAGATGAAGTTCCAAGTATAAACAACTCACAATCAAAAATAACAAAACATAAAGGAAATAAGGCATTACAAGGAAAAATCTGCAGAAATAACAGCAAGCATAAGCAAGAAAAGCAATTATCAAAACTTAATAATTACATGTTTTAAGAAATAAAGGAGAACTTAGATCATTTTGCTAGCTAGTAAGACACTATAAAACATGACTTTAAAGTGAAACATAAAGTATTATGAAACAAAACTGCACTAACAAGAGTTTACAAGTCAACAAAGGGATTAAATTCAGCTACAAAAGTAAATCGTAAACTGGTAGAGACATCATTCAGAAGACAGTTTAGAGAGGCAGATAAAAAAGAAGCAAAGGATTAAGGGGCATAGACAGAAAGAAAAAAGGAAGGAGGGAAGGAAGAGAAAAGAAAAGAAAGGGCTAACCAATTTCCAAATGATGACTCTAAGGATACAGTAGTAAAAATGAGAGATAGGCAGTCATTAAAAATAGATTAAATTATAGCTGAAAATTCTGGAATGTAAAAAACACTAATGATCAGTTCTTGGACTATCAGTAAACATCAGGAGGGTAAACAAAATAAAACACATGATGTCACATTTCACTAAAACTTTAAAGCAGGAAAAATAAAGGTATTCCATAAGCCAAGGTTGAAAGACACATCAAGTACAAAGGGAAGGTGATTATATTGGTAGCCCACTTCACAATGGTAACAAGAATAAATGGTTGTCTAGAATACTATCTTTAGTGTGCTGAGATGCAGTTCCTTTAAACTTGAGACTTTACATTCATCAATGGAGCATTCAAGAAGCCAGATGCAAGAGTACACCTGCTATTCCAGATACACGAGAGGCTGCCATGAGAGAATCAAAGTTCCGGGGCCAGCCTGAGTAGTTTGGCAAGACCCTGCTGCAAAAATAAGTAAATAAAATGCAGTGCTGAGGATGCAGTTAAATGGTAGAGCACTTGCATGGTATACAAGGACTGGGCTCAAGCCCCAGTATCACTGGAACAAAAGACAAAGTCTAACAAGGAGAATAGACAGAACATTTTCATGCTGAGTGTTAACAAGAAAGTGTTACAAGCTGTACTTCAGGAAGACGCTAATGATCCCTGACAGAGATCTCAGGTGAAAGAATATTGGACGAAGATACTGGTAAATAGGTGAACAAACCTAGGTGACCATTTGGTGTAAAATAATACTATTGGGTATGTGGTGGGGGGCAGAGGCTCAGAATTCATTATTGTCTCATGAAGTTAGGAAAGGAGTGATGAGAATTAAAACATTTCTCTGTTCATGAACTTTAGGTTGCTAGGTTTACCAAATAAAGATACATTTTTTATTCATTATTTACTTAAAAATAAAATTTAACTATTTCCTAGATTTTATGTCAGTCCTGTATCAATTTTTCCCAAAGGAAGGAAATATGCTATCTTATTTCAAGTATATAATGTTAGAAAAGTATTATAAAAATCAATTAATGTAATTTACCACATATACAGTTTAAGAAGAAAATAAGACAATTTCAAAAATGCACAAAAATCAGCCAATACTATTCAACAGTCATTAATAATAAACATCAGAATGGAAATAGTTTATATGTTGGTTCCAGTCTGATCAAAAGTTCTATGAAAATACTTAGCAAGTCTCTTACTCAAAGTGATATATTTTAAAAATCAGAAATAACATAAGAATATAGCTTTCATCACTTTGACTTTATATTAGAGATTCTAATCACCAGAAAAAGAGAAAAGAATATTAAAAGTAATCATAATTGGAATAAAAAAATCATTATCTTCCGATTTTATCTCTAGCTAAAACACACAAAACAATTTTCAAGCAGTTGCTAGTAATAAGAATATCATGATCTTGCTAGAAATCAAAATATAAATATTTTTAAATAAAAAGACTCAGTGTCATGTCTAAATTTCTTGATGCACAGGGAAAAGATGAACTTCTTAACACAGGATACTGGGCTAATTAGTTACCATATAGAAAGTAAATAAAAATAGATAGCTAGTTCATCACAAATAAATTCACTTTAAATATTTACAATCAAAAGAAAAATCTCTGAAGCTATTAGCTATTAGTCATTTCCACATCACTGCAATATAATACCTGACACCCACAACTTAAAGATGAAATGATTGTTTTTTATTTTAAAAAGAAGAAAAACAAAACAGAATTTCAAAACAAGATAATAGAAGAATAACAATAATTAATATATTGTTATTTTCAGAGTAGTTATTCAATAATAAAATATAGACAGGCAATATTGTCCAAAAATATTAGCACAAACCTTTCTTTTCAATGAACTAAGAAAAACTAGCAGCATGACTATTTAACTAATATATATTTGTGTGTATATATATATATATATATATATATATATATATATATATATATTCCTTTCCTCTTCCTTCCTCTCCCCTTTCCTCCATTACACTTTCTTTCCTTTGAACAGCTTCTTCCCAATTCACAGTATTTAGTGTACATTTTGGGTCTTATTTACTCATGAAGATTCTCACCCTAGTGAAACTATACAATGTTTACACATGTTGGTCTGATGTATTTCATTTATAAGTATGGTCTAGAGTTGCATTCATTTACCTATAAAAGTCTCAAGTTTCTCCTTCTTTTTGGCTGAATAGTATTTCATTATATTTTTAAAAACCACATCTTTTTTCTCCATTTCTCATTTGGGTTGTTTTCAAGATTTAGCTATTACAAATTTCCAAGATTTTATTACAAATTGTACTGCTATAAACATGGGTGCACATATATCACTGTGGTATGATGCTTTTAATTCTTCTGGGAGACTACCCAGAAAGGGAATAGCTGGGTCAAATGGGACCTTTATTCCTAGTTTATTGAGGAATCTCCTCACTGATTTCCACAATAGTTGTATCAGTCTATACTCCAACCAACAGTGGAGAAGGGTTCCTTTTTCCCCACAACCCTGAAAGCATCTGTTATTGGTTGATTTCTTGATGTCAGCCATTCTTTGTGAAGTGAGATGGAATCTCAGTGTTGTTTTAATTTGCATCTCTCAAATGACCAATGATGTTGAATATTTTTTCATATATTTAGGCATTTGTATTTCTTCATCTGAGAATTGTGTATTCATCTCAGATGTTCATTTTTCGATTGGGTATTTGAATTTGGGGGATTTGATTTTTTTCAATTATTTATATGTTCTAGATATAAGTGTTTACAATTGACTATAATTTTTTTTTTTTTTTTGCACCACTGGGGAGCAAACTCACAACCTTTTACCTGCCAGACAGGCACTTAAGCCACTGAGCCAAACTCCCGGTCCTAGTTTTTTGAGGCAGTGTCACACTATGTAGCTCAGGGTGGCCTTGTGCTCGCCCTGTAGCCCAACCTGGCCTCAAACTCACAACGCTCCGCCTACCTCAGCCTCTTGAGTGCTGGGATTAAATGCGTGTGCCACCATGCCTGGCTAACTGACTATTAATTTTTTCCCATTCTGTGTGTTGTCTTTTCACTCTGTTGGTGATTTCTTTTGTTGTGCAAAAGCTGTTTAGTAAGATGAGATCCCACTTGTTGATCCTTTGTGGTATTTTCCATGTGGTCGGGGTTTTGTTCATGAACCCCCTGCCTGCACATATATCTTCAAGATTCTACGTATTTTCTCTTCCAGTAGATGCAGTGTTTCTGTTTTATTATTTAGATCTTTGACCCATTTTGACTTTAGTTTAGTGCATGGTGATAGGCATGGGTCTAGTTTTCATTTTTGGCATATGGAAAGCCAATTTGCCCAGCACCATTTATTGAAGAGGCTATCTTTCTTCCAGTGAACATTTTAGCCCCTTTCTCAAAGATAAGGTGGCTAAATGTCTTTGTAATTGTGTCTGCATCTTCGTTTCCCCTGATGCTTAGGTCTGCCTTTTTGCCAATACCATGCTGATTTTATCATAGTAGCTTCGTAGTGTAATTTCAAGTCTGGTATTATAAGACTCCCTGAATCGCCTTTGTTGTTTTTTGTTTTGTTTTAAAGGAGAATATATTTATTGAGAAAAACAGCTTCTGTCTGGGTGAGAGACAGATGGGGTCCTGAGTAAGTTGCCAAGGACCCTGTCTTTTCTAGGGATTTTATAGAGCAAAATCACAAGGTGAGGCGAGTCTTAGGTGATGGGGGGTGGGAGAAGACGAGAACTCCCAAGGTGGGCGTAAGATGGGACAGAACTATAATCAACCAATGAGATTAATTATCTGAGTAAAATTGATTAAACCAGGGACAAATAGGGAAGCGAATCACACAGCAAGCGGGCATGCTTAAGAGCAGTGACTCTTTCTGTAGGGTTTGGGATGGTGACTCCTGACTTCCTGGAATTGCTTTTGCCATACTAGGTCTCTTCTTGTTCCCAGTGAATTTTAGGAATGCTTTCTCTAGTTCTGTGAGGTATGTCAACGGTATGTTGATTGGATTGCATTAAATCTGAATAAAAGTTTGGGAGTATGTCCATCTTCACTATGTTGGCTCTTCCTATCCATGAGCAAGGAATATCTTCCCATTTTCTGACATCCTCTTTGATCTCCTTTTCAGAGTACTATAGTTTTCCATGTATAGATCTTTGATTTGAAAGGGTTATATTGATTTACAACTTATAGTGATTTCCAAGGGGCAATGGCAGTCAGGAAACAGCCAGAACAAGGGGGTGAAGGGAGACGGACCTTCCCAGACCACACCTCAGTGACCCACCTCCTCCAACCAGGTTTCATGTCTCAAACCACATTTAGCTATAAATTTACCCATGGACTGATCCACTGATGAGTTTCATGCCCAAATAATCCAATAATGTCCCCAAAGCTACACAAATGAGCACATGAGGCTTTGGGTGTTATCTAGATAGAAACCATAACACATACCATTTTAAAAAATAGGTTCATGGCTTTAGATATCATTGCACCAGGTGAGATATGGAGACCTCACTCTGGTGAGGTATGAAACAGTGGGACAAGGGTGACTCTAAACTGAAGATCCCTCTGGCAGAGAATGAGGAAGTCACAAAAGAAAGTAGTCAAAGCAGAGGTTTATTTATAAAATGGGGAAGGTAGAGACAAAGTTGCTCTACACCAGCTGCCTACAAGGAGAACTCTTAGAAGCTTCTCTACCTGGGGGCTTTGCTTTGTCCATTCTTACAGGGGTTCTAAGCTGATCAGGGTCTTAGCCTTTGTTTAAGGGTTATGAGATCTTCACTGGTTGGTGAACTCTAGGCCAGAGTCTTAGCCTTTGTTGCTGAACGAGCTGTTGCTGGGATGAGCTGATGCTAGGGTGAGCAATGGTTCTTGGGGTCTAGGACTTTTCAGTGAATGCATGGGTGGTTCTACAAAGCAAAAATTTCACCAAGGGAAATTTTCAATAAGGAGGTCATCATTTCCATAGCCATCTGCCACGTCAGCCATAGCATGTTAGCCACTTCATATCCTATATTCCTGCCTATCTTTCCTTCTACCTACCCATTATAGAAGACACACAGTGTGCATTTTGTAACAGTAATCGCAAATTTGACTACAGTGAAATTAAGAATTCTATTCACCAAAATTAAAATAGAAAGCCATAAACTAGGTGATATTAGCTACACCTACAAGCTACAAAGGCATATTATTTTAAAATTGCTTTAAAAGTCTATGAATTAATAAGGGAGAAACAAACATTGGAGGCAAAATAGGAGGCAAAAAAGGTCATGGAGAAGGAAACATAAAAAATGCTCAGTTGCATGAATTATCAGTAAAATAAAACTAAAGTTAAATCACAATAAAATCCCTAACCATACCACTAATAATGATAAATTTCAAGAAGTCACGTGATATTAAATGTTTGCAAAATTGTGAATTAATGAAAAATTTACCCCTTGCTTGTGGGAGGGTAAATGACATCAACT
Source organism: Dasyprocta punctata (assembly GCA_004363535.1). Classification (NCBI taxonomy): domain Eukaryota; kingdom Metazoa; phylum Chordata; class Mammalia; order Rodentia; family Dasyproctidae; genus Dasyprocta; species Dasyprocta punctata. Next base: position 26,005 of record RJWM01027249.1, read on the forward strand.
CTTTGGGGAAATCTGACTTTACCTGATGAAGTGAAGTATATGAAAACTCTACAAACCAAAATTTCATTTTTGTACATACATATTGAGAAACCCTTACACCTGTGTCTTAGAAACATTGCAAAATCTAGCAATAGCTCATCAGTAGTAAAGATCAGGGACTATGCAGTCAGGCTCTTGGGTTGCAATCTCATGTATACCACATTTCAACTAAACCACAGTTGATGTGTTAGCAATTTTTTATTCCAGGGTCACATTAGATTATATTCAGATACAATGTATTACTCCACATGAAGAAAATAGGAAATTCAAAATAAATACTTTAACTTTATTATCACGAGGGTTTGTTTTCTGCTACAGAAAAAGTATGGTTTTAGGGGTTTTTGCTACTAAGGATATGTAAGATTTGTTTGAGGCTGACATGGATTTTTTTGTTGTTGTTGTTTTGTTTTGTTTTTGCAGCACCAGGGATCGAACTCACAACCTCACACCTGCCAGGGCAGGCACTTAAGCCACTAAGCCGAACTACCGGCCCTAGTTTTTTTGAGGCAGGGTCGCTCTATGTAGCTCAGGTGGGTTTTGTGCTTGCTTTGTAGCCCAAGCTGGCCTCAAACTCACAATGCTTCTCCTACCTCAGCCTCCCGAGTGCTGGGATTAAAGGTGTGCGACACCACACCCAGCTCATGGATGTATTTTGAATCTTATCATTGAGGACTTAATTTTTTTCTATCGCTCATATTTTCATTTTTCATTTTCTTCTCTTCTGTCTCTGCTGCTGCCCAAGCCTCACCTCAGCATTTACTGCTGACAAGAAGAGAAGCTTGGAATAGGAATTATCTTGGTCAGAGTGCTTCCAATGCCACCAATTGTTTAGGACTAACTTCTGTCCCTGTTGTCCTATCATGAAAAGCAGGGGAAATGGGAGACATAAGTTTGAGAATCTTATGATTTAGTTTCTTAGGTGTGGAAAAAGAAATCCTTTGTCTGGAACAATTTGCAAGGGAGGTAATGATTGAGAGGCACATGATTTTCTTGTGAAGAAGCCAA
>RJWM01027250.1:0-26799 GCA_004363535.1 Dasyprocta punctata
CGTTGTAGCCCAGGCCAGCCTCGAACTCACAACACTCCTCCTACCTCAGCCTCCCGAGTGCTGGGATTAAAGGCGTGCGCCACCACGCCCGGCTCCTGGTGTGAATTCTTGAAGTTGCCTATGAACATATAAAACAATGTTTTATTTAGTCTTTATTTTCAGGCTAAAGTTTAGGATGAACTAGTGTGTTGCATCAAGTAAGCATAGGAATAAATCATACAGTAATTTAGAATAGCGTCATGGAATTGTACTGAGATGTGTATTTTAATATCTTGTTCAATCACTGTTATTACAGATCTGATGATTTTGAGTTGCTTTTTCAGAAAGAGTGAGATACCGCCAATGTATTAATAAAAATTAAAAAAATACAAAACAAAGAAGATGGCTTTTTATTGATTACAGTTTTGAGACATGGTGTCTTATGAATTCATTGTACATGGCAGAAAAAAATCATGGTTGGAGTGTGGTGTTATATTGAGAAAGCATGGCTATTTGTCATGTAGGCTAGTGACAGTAATAATGTATATAGCTTTTTAGAAATGTATATGTTATCTGCAATCTTGAATGAAGGAAAAAGTCCCTGGCTTAAGATTGTTTGACTTAAAATTTTTCAACTTTAGAATGGTTTGAAAAGTGTTTACCCATATAACTTGTTTTTCACTTTCAATACAGTATTGAATAAATTACATAAAACACTCAACACTTATAAGATAGGCTTTGTGTCAAAACATTGCTCAACTGTAGGCTAGTGCAAGTATCCTGAGCACAATTGAGGCAGACTAGGGTAAGCTTTGTTGTTTGGTAGGTGTATTAAATGCATTTTTGAATTATGATATTTGCCACTTAAAATAGATTTATCAGGATGGCACCCTGTTAAGTTGAATCATCTGTATTCATCTGAAAGGCTAAGCAGAAATGAAAGTAATGATATTAACATGACTTAGAATAGTAGTCTTCATTTTTAGAGACCTGAAAAAAATTCAAGTTTCTTTGATGTTTAGTCATGTATGCATACTGATAACATTTGTTACTTTCAGTTAGTATTGTTTGTATTTAGATAGAGCAGTAGGATTGAAATACAAAATCTGCAGATTTATTAAATCTGCTAATTTTGATTCATCTGCTATCATTTGATGACATTGACAGGTTCTAAATACTGGTTTAAGTTTACAGGTATGTAAAGTAGTATGCTTTAGAATTTTATTGTGCTGTAACAAAGCTGTGATTATTAGTAATTCATTCACATGCATTGTGAAGTTTAATGTTAGAAATTGTTGAGGATCAGAAGCTGAAATACCTTATAAGAGTGAAATGAAGGGGGTGGTTAATTTAGGAAGTATATATGTAAATACTTACACAGACATCTGTTTTATAGTGCTAGGGATCACCTTGGGACCTTGCTGTATGGTAGGCACCCTGTCACTGAAATATATCCCTAGCCTGGGAACAATATTTAAAAGTATCCATTGGTAGAATTTTCTAATTTACCTTGGCAGATTTGTTATGTTGAACGGTAATGAACTATTATCTTAGAGACAAAGTATAAAAATGTAATGCTAACTGTGCATAGTGGGATAAAAGGGCATTTTAATTTAGTTTCTTTCCATTCTCATTGTTCCCCTATCACATTCACCTTCATTTATAGGTAAATAATTAAGATATTGAATAACCTATGTAACATCTTAATCTTTTTTTTTTTTTTTTTTTTTTTTTTTTTGGTACTGGGGATTGAACTCATGACCTTGCACTTGCCAGGCAGGTGCTTGTGCCGCTTAGTTAAACCCCTGGCCGTAACATCTTAATGTTCAGAAGGAATGAAATGGCATTCCTTGGCCTTTATACACAAATGAAAATACAGGCCACAGGCTGAATTGTAACTTTTTTTCTCTCAGAAAGTATAGGTTTTTCTATTGGCATATGGGTTAGGTATAGCTTTGGGTGTACTACTGACTGCTTGGTTTTAAGTATTGGTGCTGTTTAATATATTTAGTTTGCTACTATTTGCAGCACAGTCAAAAAATTCCATTTCTATGCAAATTTTTTAGCCTTTTTCATAACTTGAAACTTTGATCTTTGCTTTGGAATGAAATTTCAAGGTACCTTAAGTTGTAATGTGTTTTTTTTTTTTTTTTTTTCCCCGGGGATCGAACTCAGCCTTGTGCTTGCAAGGCAGGCGCTTAAGCTGCTGAGCCAAACTCCTGGCCCTAGTTTTTTGAGACAGGGTCGCACTGTGTAGTTCAGGCCGGCCTTGCGCTCACATTGTAGCCCAAGCCTGCCTCGAACTCACAACGCCCCGCCTACCTCAGCCTCCCCAGTGCTGGGATTGAAGGCATGCGCCACCATGCCCAGCTTATAACTGTGGTTATTGAATATCTGATTCTTCTGAGGTTCTTATTTCTGATGTACTCTGTGTATCCTTAATGTGAAGCTTGTTTTACCTGTGAAGGTAGAATTTAGCATTAACTTCTTAATTTACTTTGGTTTTTAGGGTCTTACATTAATAGTGCTAGGGTCAGTAATACTTAATAAAAATTTTGCTGTGTCTTAGATTTGTATTTTAATGGTTGACTTACTTGATATTTTTTAAATATATTCTGTTGCTGTTACCCTTTTTTCATGAGAATTAGAATTTGTAACCAGTCAGATGCAGTCATGCCTTTTGAAGTATTTACCTAGATTTATTTGGTACCTATAAATTCCTCAGTTATAACAACTATTTCAGGTGCTTAGCAACTACATATAGACAGTAACTTCTGTATTGGGTAGCACAGATTCACAGTAGTTCCATTATGCAGAAGGGTCTTGGAATACTGTAGTGCTCTTCCAGGCGCTGAGAATACAAAGATAACCTTTGATTATGTGCTTATCTTCTGATGCAGTTGACAGATAGTAAACAAGTATATAATATCAATAGTAGGATTAAAGAAGAAAGTAAAGCAGTGTTTAAAAAAGCATTTTCTGGAAAAGGGGGACCACAGAGTGAGAAACAACGAGAATAAGACTTTTGAATGTAACTGACATGATGAAGTCTTGTGAAGAGATCTGTAGCAAGAACATTCTTGGTTAGGGAATGGCAAGTGCAAAGGCATATAGCTGAGAACAAGTTTGGCATATTTGGGGAATGGCAGTGAGGTAGCAGGAGAGTAGTGGAAGTTGAAGAAAAAGTAGCATTGACCAGATCTTGTGTGACTTTGGTCCCTAGTAAGGAGTTTGAGTTTAACTTGTGTGTGGTAAAAAGATGCTGATTAGAGTGTTTTGAGCAGAGGAGTGGCATGATCTGCATTATGCTTATTTAACTTGTTGAATTTACGAAAATAGAACACTAACAATGTTTTCACTGTCTGTTTTAGTGTTGTCTGATGGACAATCAGTCTTACCCTTGTACGTACCCATATCCTTCCTCCCTTCCAGTATAATTCTGAAGCAGTGATACATGCTTTAAAAGATCACCCTTGTTGCTGTGTATGTGGAAAGTTGTCTTTGGGGGGATAAGAGGGGAAACAGGGAGACTAGTTAATCCAGGTAAGATGGGATAGTGATTTGAAGTAGAATGGTAGGTAGTGGTTTAAATGATGAAAGGTAGCTAAATCTAGATAAAACCAGTATTGCTGGTGTGCATAGTGAGAGAAGAGGATTGAAGGAATATTGTCCATATTGTAATCCAAATGACAAGGTTACTTGACAGCGTTTTTGTTTGTTCATGTTAAAGGATGCCTGTTAAAAGTCCAAGTGTGTGTTTATAAGTAGCAACTGGAGCTCAGGTGGGAACAGTCCAAGGGCTGATAACTGAACCCAGAGTATAAAGAGCAGAAAGTATAAAGCTTGACAATAGGAAGTATGGAGATCTTTATCAGATGAGAAGGGGTATGAGAGATGGGAAGGAAGGGAAAAGGGATTTGAAAAAAATGGAAATAACTTTTGCAGATGGGAAGGGGAACAAGAGTTGGAGGAGAAAAAAAAGTTGGAACAGAGAAGGATGGGAGGGGGAAGGGGCAAAAAATCACAATCTGTGATGTACAGTACAAACTCCCCATGATAAATGTAATCATTTTGTACTCCACACAAGTGCTAGTAAAGAAAGTAATAAAAGAATGGATAACTAAGGACATCTAAACATTTGGAGGTTAGGAAGAAAAAAAGAAAGTATTGAATACTAAGTAGGAATTACTGAGCTGTAGACTGATTGGCTGTTATTAGTGTCTTAAATTGTACCTCTTAGGAAAACCCTCAATCTCTGGCAAAATGGAATGGTTGGTCACTGTAGATCAGACGATGTGTTAATCTGGAATTAGATAGTTTTTAATGTAAATTCTGACGCATTTTTGGGAAGTGCATTGCTTTTTGAAAGTTAAATACTGTACATTTAATGGGAAATAATGGAATGCTAGGGAATAGAATTATGACATCAATGGAACATGAAGTAGAAGGCTTTATTATGTATTTTATGAACATTACATTAATGGTATGAATTTAGAATTTTCTTAAATCTTACTGTTTTCCTCAAAAATATTACATAAATGTGAGAAAAGTAATTAAATACCAGAATCATCTATGGGTGAAAATTAGAAACCCTACTAGTTCATTCTGACTTTTGTATTTATTTACATTTTATCGCTAACAGAAGGTATAGCATAATGAAACATTTATAGTTGAATATGGACAAAATTGTCAGATTTCTGCTTAAAGTTTTATTAGTTATTTTACTTAATTTGTTCCTAGTAGATCTTCTAATCTTAATCTTTATTTCAATAGGAGTCATGGCTTCGAAAGAATTACCTTACTGATTTCAAACACCATTTTATGAGTCATTTCCCATATGCTTTAAAAGAAATAACCAAACACAGAAGGAAAGAGACGAGCAAAAGGTATTGTGATTATTCCCCAGTTTATATACTTGAAAAGCTGTGTAATCTGAAACTATTGGAAATAACTATTCTGAATCCGAAACTTATTACACTGTGAGGTGTTTATAATCTAGATTTTGTGAAGATAAAAGTAACAGTAGTATGGTTGATCTTGAACATGTCACTTTTAAGTCTTAGGACTAACTGCTGGGAGTGGTGGTGGATGCCTGTAATCCCAGCATGTGGGAGGCTGAGGCAAGAGGATCACTGCAAGCTGCAGGCCAGTTTGGCTTACATAGTGAGATGCTGTTTCAGAAAAAAAACCTGAAAGCCTTAGAACTAGTAATTTTTTTGTATTTTGTAAGGGTTAGGTATAATGAGAATTTTGTGCTGGATACATGTATCAAATTACATAAATATGAATTGAATAAAAGTTGCTGAGGTATATGGCTTATTTGGGTGAGATTCTGAATCTCTGAGAGAATATCATTATGGTTATCTCATTCTGCTGTCATTAATACTCAGGGAAACTGGTAATGAAACTAATGTCAGGTATCTTGAAGGAAGAAGGATAATTGGACAACAATCACAAAGGAAAGGTGATGGATTAGAAAATGGAGTTAATAAAAAGTCTGTAGAGTATTTAAAATACATACCCCAAGTGATAATAGATACATATGAAATTAAGTTATGTAATAAAATTTAACAAGCAGGTGTAGGCTGGAATGCTCTAACTGTAGTTTACCCAAACAAAGAACTTAAAGTTTCAAGGAAATTTAAAGTCTGTCAGAAGATTCTTACATATATCAAGGGAAAAAAGTAGGTAGAGAGACACTGAAGCTCTTTAAGCAAGGTTCAATGCTTAGGTATATGCTTAGGAGGGGTAAGATTATTACAGACATAGGAATTTTTCATTCATTTGTTACATATTTTGGTTGCTTACTATAATAAGGTATTGTGATAACGGATAATCAAATGTTTTAAGATATATTCTTTATCCTCCTAAGTGATTTCGTTCTGAGTCATAAGCATATGTGGTGGGGTTCAGTCAGAAGATAAAAATCATACCAGTGATTTTAATAGAATTTAATATAAAGAATTATTAACTTGGTATTAAAAAGCAGAAAAGAGGGACCGGGAATTTAGCTCAGTAGTGTAAGTGTCTGCCTGGCAAGTGCACAGTCATGAATTTGATCCCCGGTACCAAAAAAAAAAAAAAAAAAAAACCCAAACAAACAAAAAGCCGAAAAGACAGAAGGGAGCAGTATGGTACAGTATTATGGAGTAGCAGCTGCAGGAAACAACTACTACCTTTACAGCTCAGAGAACAGAAAAGGGAGGAAGGAAGGGAGTAAAAATTCTGATTTCTACAAAGGGGTACTGCTCAACTGGTGCTGATATTTTGACCTCAGGAGAATGTAGAACTGGGCCCAGAATTCTGCAAAGGGGGTTCTAGCTGACTAGTGCCGGTGTTTTCTTAGGGGGATGGTGATGTTGATTCTTTGTCAGAAAAACCGCAAGCTGGAATTAGATGGATTGCTAATATTCTACAGAAGAGTTATTGGTTGACAGTGGAAGGAATTAGGAAGCAGAAACAGGACAAGGAATGGAACACTACTGTGTCTTCCCCCTGCAGCTTTCTAGTCTCTACTACCCCTTTATTTTTTGAGCCCAACAAGAAACCAGATGTGATGGAAAAAAATGTGACACAGGAGTCTCACTCCCAGGAAGTGTACATAGAGGGCGAGTTGAAAATTGAGAAGCAGTAACTCGGCAGCTGTCAGGAGAAATAGATTTACATGTGTAACATGAATCACTATGTAAGTATCATTAGAATTAAGAATTCATAGGAAGAGACAGACCACTTAGCAGGATAGACAGGCAAAGCTACATTGATGAGAGTAGTATTTGAAATGGGTTTGAACATGATAACGATTTCAGGAGCAGTAGTGCAAGGGAGAAGAGACTCTACTAACAGGAAGAGATAGCATATTAGAAATATATAGGACTAGGCCAAGAGTGGTGAGCAGGGATCTGGGCCAGATCTGGTTTCTGCTGTTCACTGGCCTTGATGCTAGAAATAGTTTTCTGTCTTGAGTTCATTTCTTTCTGCTGTAAAGAAAGATAAGCTTGAATTGTGGGGGGCAATGGGTGCACCTTGAGACCATAGTGTTAAGTGAAATGAATCAGACACGTGGGCTTTTGAGTATTGTATGACTTTTCTTACATGAGAAGTCCAGATTATTAGAAAGAGCAAAATAAAAGGTAGACAATGGGAAGTAGAGAAATAACTCTTTGTCAAATGGCAAGCACATCTGATGAAAAAAGGGATTAAGAGCTGGGAGTGGTAGCACATACCTTTAATCCCAGCACTTGGGAGGCTGAGGTAGGTGGAGTGTTGTGAGTTCAAGGCCGGCTTGGGCTACAAGGCGAGTGAAAGGCCGGCCTGAGCTACATAGTGTGACCCTGCCTCAAAAAACTAGGGCTGGGAGTTTAGCTCAGTGGCTTAAGTGCCTGTCTGGCAGTCATGAGGCTGTGAGTTCAATCCCCGGTGCCGCAAAAAAAAAAAAAAAAAAAAAAGAAAAAAGGGATTAAGATGTGTTATGTGTATGTATGAACTCTGCACAAGGGAGCTAAACTTCATGCACTAGAAACGTCCTAATTAAAAAAAAATTTTTTTTAAAGGAAACAAAAAAAGAAAAGGGTATGGATATAGGTTTGGGGTAGTGGTGCATGCCTATAATCTCCGCACTTGGCTGAGGCAGGAGGATCAACATCGAGTTTGAGGCCAGTCAGGGCTACATAGTGAGTTTAAGGCCAACCTGAACTACATAGTGAGGCCCTTTCTCAGTGCTACCCAAAAGTGTATGGATGTAGCCTCATCATTTGTTAAATTTGTTGGATATTTTAATATGTGCAAGGCACTTAACATACTAGGTGCTGAACTTGTTGTGAAAAGGAAGTAGGTAGAGAACTAGTTATCATGGAATTTAGTTGAATGGGTGAGAGTTATTTGATTCCTTGTCCTTTAATCAGTGACTCCTGTGACAAATAAAATGAAGAGTTAGGGCAGTGTAGAAGTATATTTTTGAAGCCAAGTGTGGTAGTACATAGCTATAATCCCAGCACTATTGGTGGCTGAGGCTTAACAGCTTATTGAGAACCTATCTAAATAAATAAATACATGAATGAATGGATGGATGAATATGTAGCTCAGTGCAAAGGCTCTGGGTTCATCCTCAGTACTACCACTACTCCCTCCCCCTCAAAAAAGTGCATACTAAGGAATTTACCTTGTTCTTTAATGGGGGCAGAGATGATTTCTGCGGAAGGCTGCCCCGATGAAGTATATTTGTGCCAAGTTAGAAAAGGTAAAAAGAGTTAACTAGAAGATTAAGGTGAAATCATGGGATTTTTAGCAACAATTGCTGGTATAACTATTTGTGATGTTCTTCTAGTGATTCATTTTTTTGAGATGATGGGCCGCTGTTGCTTTTCTGTATGTACATTGAACACTTAGTAAATAGCTTATGGAGGGCAACACAGTCAAAGTTAAGCTATTTGTCTTCACACTTCTTATTTATGTACCCCCAGTGTATTTTTAACCTAATGTCTGAATCTTTCCAATTCAGACTGCAGTACAGTTACAAATGCCACACATATCATATACGTAATATAGCATTAACCATTTTAAGTACTTTGTGAGTGTACTGTTTAATGGTCTTAAGTTCTTTCATATTGTTGTGTAGTCCTATGATCCATCTGTAGAATTCCTCATTCCAAATGGAAACTCCGAAAGTTACTTAATAAACAGTATTTTTCCTTTCCCACAGTTCTTGGTAACCATGGCTTACCTTACTGTGGTATGATTTTTGCCTGCATTCTAAGTTCCTCATGTAAGCAGAATAATACAGTGTTTGTCTTTTTGTGTCTGGCATGAAATTTTGAAGGCTTACCATTTTGTAACATGTTTCACAATTCCATTTGTTTTTTTAAAAAGATTTTTTCGTTTAGATTCACATGGAACTTGAGCAGAAAAGATTGCATACACTCCCTTTTCCGACACATGTATAGGCTTTCCGTTTGTCAGTACTGTGCACCAGGGTAGTATATATGTATATCTGGTCAAATCCTTGTTTTCAGTTCTTTTGTGTGTATCAAAGGATATGATTTTGACATTAAAATATTCACATTTTAAAAATTCAGTGTAGTTGTCTCTAAGAACACTTGTTTTTGCATTCTTGATTTATTGGTTTATATGGTGATTCTTCTAATGAGGTAACTTCGGTTAAGTACAAAGAGCATGAGGAAGTTAGGAAACAGATACAGGTAAGGCTTGTGTTTGGCCTACTAGCCAACTTTTGAGAGTAATTTTCCTGTGAGTTGGAAAGTTTTCCAGCATAGTCCTGTACTCCCCTCCCCTACCTTGTTGCAGTTCAGAGGACTTTATAAATTGTAATCCCAGGGAAAAGTTACTGGAATTCTTACAAGTAAATTCCAGTCTACCGCTTCCGATGCAACCCATGGCAAGAAAAAAGAGGCAGATATATTTGTAGTTGTGAAGAGCCAGTAGGTCCTAAGTCTATTCCAGACAAAGGCTAACTGGAGCAAAGGCCTCGACCCAGGGCCATACCCAGTTTTAATACTTCGCAAAGAGAGGAGCAGCTCGGGGTAGAGTGACTGGGAGAATGATGAGAAGTACATGAATTCTGCCAGCTGGGCTAGCTAGAAGGAACAATGCACCTCAGCAATATGCAGAGAGAGGTATGCAAAAAGAATACTGCATTCCAGTAACAGGTCACTTCTAAGTTTGAAGGGATCTGAATAAGACAGTTGGAGGAAGTATCTTGATTTGGGTGGGCTGCTTCAGCTCTGGTGCCCGCCTTAATTGCCCTGGGACATCACTGCCTCTTGAAGCAGTGAACAGGCGGTGTCTCTTGGCCTAGCTCATGCTCGGTAGGAGGGAGCCTTAGGCAAGACTATGCACAGACCTGTGGCTTTGATTCGGAGGCTGCCTGTCAGCTCTAGGCTAGATACATTTGCATTGCTTAAATCCAGTGGAGGTGATTGAGCATTCCTGCGACCAGTTCTGTGCATACTGCCAGTTCTGTGCATACCGGTATGTGAAAGTAGGGCAAAGGTGAACCAAAATGGTGGCAGATTGTCTTTACTTTCAGCGGGAGCCATCTTAGTTGTCCTCCCTTTTTTTTGAAGGAGCTGGAGCAGGGTCAGCCATGGCTGCATGGCCTCTAAGCATCACCAAGTTGTGAATCCAGTATGATACATTTTAATGAGGAGAATTGTAAATGAGAACGAGCACAACAATGCTAGTATAAAACCAGAAGTGAGCCTTGAGATATGCAAATAGATCCAATTGTTGTTTAGCATCAGCAAACTTACCTTTTTTTTAATTTGGGTGTCAAATGTGGCTGTCTCCTGTGACATAAGACAGCATTTCTCTCTGAAGAGCATATAGTAATATTTTGATGTACTGCTCTTTGTATGTTTTTTGATCATCCTCCAAGGGTGTTGGCTTTTATTATATGGTAAAGGGTCGATACAAAAGCAAGTTATAGTAACATTTTAATCCTTGCTGCAGTTGAAAACTTTCAATCTGATCTCCCATTTAAAGGACAGAGGTCTCTAGAATGCTTATTTGGGTTTGCAGTTTCATACCAGCGTCTCGTAGCAGTTTTTGTCCGGTTATCCACAAAGTGAGCAGTGTGTACTGAATGAGCTAATTCACAGAGCCAAGAACTGTACAGGCTATCAAAAGAACCAGGAAGGTTATCCTTGCTATAATTAATCCAATCATCCTCTTTAGTTAGGCAGTTAAATCTCTTGGTTAACGTTTCTACCAAGAGAGAAGTAGGCAAATGATACTAAGGCTCCATCTGATTGACCAAAAGTCAAACTGGGTATTCTGCGCATGATCACTACTGTAAAGTCATTAGAAAGGTGTTCAGACATGGTACAATATAATGGGTTAGATAACAATTAGTACGTGAGAACATAATTCATTGCTGTTCTGTCTTCCCTACTGTGCATGAGGATCATAAACACATTTACTTTACATACCTATGACTTTGTAATATTTTACCTTTCATCCATTTGTGGTTTGCAGGTGCCCAGCAAGAAAAGGTGTAGGGCTAAGTTCCATTGAGTATGTTGTATGGGCCCGGTTTTGTCATTGATAATGAGCCTGAGAATGGGAGTATTGAGGCTTTGACCTGACCATGAAACGTTGCACAAGTCCTCTGAGGCATGGTACAATTGAGAGAGCCTGAAAAAGAAATCTTGTGCCAATCTTTGTTCTTTGACAGCAGGAATCCTCTGGGGAACCAAATCTACAAAGGAATAATTAAATTTGCATATAGACCATTCATAATATGGATCTTTGCAAGTCTGCCAAGAGCCTAAGTCCATAAGCCTCTGGAATACAAATATGATCGTCACATTTAAAATTTCTTATAAGGTTACTGTCTGAGGGAATAGAATGTAAGGTTAATAAGGCAAATTGTCCTTTAGACAGTTGTACTTTCCAAGTCTGATTCACAGCCAACATACAAGGATTAGATTCTTGCTGTAGAGGAGCTGCACGTAAATGTGGCTATACAAATTAAGAGGTAATGTTAAGCTTAGCCTGTTTGTGTAAATGCATTAAAATTTGTAGGCCAGGCAAAGTAGTATATGTAGGGTTACTGCTCTCTAGTGTGTGAAAAATCTCTGAAGGCCTGTCCATTCACGTAAGGGGTCTAAGTAAGGGTGGATTAGGTACGTAGGCCCAGTCGTCTTCTCCCTGAGCCGGGAATACATACTGTAGCTGCTAGGAGAATAAGTGTTGCAACGAAAAGGATTTTCAGGTGATTGAACCAAACTGGTGATTAACTAGGTGATGAGCCTTATTTATGGTCCGCTGAAGGCCTTCCTAGGACAGTGGATAGGGCAAAGTTCAGATAAAATTCAAGAGAAACCATCTTGGTGGACTTCCACAGTTAGGAAAATTGGTTTAGTTTTTTAGAGGGTATAGAGTTTTGATTAATTTAGCAAATTCACTTTGGGGCATGAATTTATTACAGAGTATATTACCAGAGGCAGCTGTGATCTGCCCAGCTGTCCTGAGAGGGGGCGATGGGAGAGTAAGAAAAAACTAGACACATACTAAAAGAAAAGGTAGGACTCTGATGGAGAGGCAGTGACAACCTAGCACAGTCTGAGTCTCTTTATGTATACACGGTGGAAAGAGGGGAAGAGCACAGTGGAGTCAAAAGTGGAGATCTCAGTGTTTTGCTGAGAACACTCAAAGCGAAACATTCTCAGAGCTATCTGTGCTGTGGTTAACAGGAAGGAAGGCCAGACACCTGCTGGCCTGACTGTGTTCTAGTCCTAACAGCTTGTTCACATGGTTTGCCTCTGGTGCTCTGTTCTCAGGACTGGCCTTCCTCTAGCCTTGAATGTTTGGTTTCCAGCTCAGCTGCTCCCCACAAAAAGCTGATTTTCTGATGATGCTGGTGATAGTTTCTTTTTTTTTAAATCAGATATTTTTGGTCCATTTTAGATGCATAATAATCACATTCATCATGGAGAATTTATACCCATACATGATACAACCTTTTTTTCCCATTCCCCTACTTTCCCTTTAACTCCTCTCCTCCCCACTTATAGAAGCTTTGTTTCCAGGTTTTCCCTTCTTTTTTGTCTTTTCACTTCTTTCCTTTCCCACTCATCCCTCCTTGATTCCCCTCCCCATTTGAACATTTTCTTCGTATTTTACAATACCTATTGTACAATTTGGTCCTTATTTACACTTTCAGTTATTCAAACCAGAGAAACAGTGCAGTATTTATGCATGTCTCTGATTTATTTCACTTAAGGGTATGGTCTCAACGTGTATCCATTTACCTAGAAATGTCTGAAGCTTATCTTTCTTTATGGCAGAGTAGTACTGTACTCCATTCTATAGAAAAACTGCATCTTTATGCATTCACCAGTTGATGGGCATTTGGCCTTTTCCAAGATTTGTGTATTAGAAACTGTGCCACTATTAACATGGGTGTGCATACATCACTGTGGTATGATGCTTTTAATTTTTTCAGGAAGATACCAAGGAAGAAAACAGCTAAGTCAAATGGAACTCATAGTCCTAGTTTTTTGAGGAATCTCCACATTGATTTCCATAGTGGTTGCACCAGTCTACACTCCCACCAGCAGTGGAGAAGGGTTCCTTTGTCCCCACATCCCCACCAGCATTTATTATTGGTTGATTTCTTGCTAATAGCCATTCTTTTTGGGTTGAGATGGAGTCACAACATTGTTTTAATTTATATCTCTCAATTGACCAGTGATGTTCAACATTTTTTTTTGTATGTTGTTTGTATTTCTTCATCTGAGAAGTGTGTATTCATCTCAGATGCCTATTTTTGGATTGGGTCTTCAAATCTGGGAGGTGGTCCGATATTTTTTGAGTTCTTTATATGTTCTTGGTAGTAATTCTTTGGCAAAAATTTTTCCCCACACTGTGGCTTGTCTCTTTACTCTGTTGGCAGTTTGTATTGCTATGCGAAAGCTTTTTAACAAGATGAGATCCCAGTTGTTGATTCTTTGTAATATTTCCTGCACAGTTGGTCATAAAGTCTGCCTATACCAATGTCTTCAACTGTTCTACTTACTCTATCTTCCAGAAGATTCACTGTTTCTGTTTTAATATTTAAATCTTTGATCCATTTCAATTTTAGTTTAGTGCATGGTGAAAGATAGTCTAATTTTAATCTTCAACATGTGCCAAACCAGTTTTTCCAGTGCTATTTATTAAAGAGGCTTTCTTCTAGTGAAGGTGTTTGGCACCTTTGTCAAAGATAAGGTGGCTGATTATGTCTGGAGTTGTTTCCACAGCTTCTAATCTGTTCCACTGATCCTCAGGTCTGTTTTTTTGCCAGTATCATGCAGATTTTATCACCGTATCTTTGTAGTAAAATTTTCAAGTCTGGCATTGTAATGCTTCCTACCTTGCCTTTGTTGCCCATTATTGGTTCCAAATTAATTTTAGGATTGTTTTCTCTAAATCTGTGAGATATGCTGTTGGAATTTTGATCTGAATTGCTGTATAACAATTTTGGAAGTATGGCCATTTTCACTATATTGGTTCTTCCTGCCCAAGAGCATGGGGTATCTTTCTCTTTTCTGATATCCTTTTCAATCTTCGTTTTCAGAACACTATTTTTTTGTAGGTATTTTACTTCTGTCTTTAGACTGATTCCTAGGCATTCCTTTTTTTTGGATGCTATTGCGAAAGGTGCTGTTTCCTTAATTTCTGTCAGTAATTTTGTTACTCACGCAGAAGAAGACTTGAGTTTTTGAGTGTTGACTTTGTATCCAGCTAGGTTACTGAATTTGGTTGTTAAATCTAGATGTCTTTTGGTGGAGTTTTTGGTATCTTCTATGTAGGGTATCATGTCTTCTACAAATAATGATAGTATTTTCCTTTCCCATTGTTATTCCTTTTATTTCTTTCTCTTGTTTAATTGCTGTCACTCAACTTTTTAGAACTATATTGAATGAGAGTGGTGACAGTGGACATCTTTGTCTTGTTCCTGATATTAGAGTGAAGCTTTTCACTTTGTCCATTTCATATGATGTTGGCTGTTGGTTTTTCATAGTTGGGTTTCATCAGATAGAGATTAAAGACCATCTGTTTCAGCTTTCTATAGGGTTTTTATTATGAATGGATATTGGACTTTGAAAATCCTTTTCTGCATCTATTGAAATGATCGTATGGTTTTTGTTTTTAGCTCTGTTAATATGGTGTTTTTGTTTTTGTTTTGTGCCAGAGATCGAACTTATGACCTTGTGCCTACCAGGGAGGTGGTGTGTTGTTGAGCTATATCCCCAGCACTAGTATATCACATATATTGATTTGCATATGTTGAACCGTCCCTATATCCCTGGGATGAATCCTACTTGGTAATGCTATATAGTCTTTTTGATGATTTGTTGCATTGTTTCCCAGTATCTTGTTGAGGATTTTTGCAACTGTTTTCATTAGAGAGATCGGCCTGTAGTTCTGTTTCTTAGTTGGGTTCTTTTCTGGTTTTGGTATCAAGGTAATGCTTGCTTCCAGTAATGAATTTGGGAGTATTGCTTCTCTTTAATTTTCATTAGGGTTTGAGTAGTATTCGCTCTTCTGTAAATTTCTTGTAGAATTTAGCAGTGAATTCGTTGGCTTTTCTTTGTTGATTGTTTTTTAATTATATCTTCAATTTCATTGATACTGGTTTACTTAGGAGTTTTATGTCTTCTTGATTCAACTTTGGTAGTTGCTGTGTGTCTAGGAATCTGTCCATTTCGTCTGCATTTTCTGTCTTAGAATACAAGTTCCTGAAGGTATATATAGATAATCTTTTGAGTTTTTGTAGAATCCGTTGTGGTTTCACCCTTTTCCTGCCTAATTGCGTGAATTTGAGTCTTTTTCTTTACTTTTTTTTGATAAGGTTGGCTAGGGGTTTGTTGATTTTATTTAACCTTTCAAAGAACCAACTCTTCGATGCTTTGATTCTTTGTATTCCTTGGTCTCCACTGCATTAATTTCTGCTCTTGATTTTCCTCCCTTATACAAGCTTTGGGCTTGGGTTGCTCTTCGTTTTCTAGAAACTTGGGGATCAACATTAAGTTGTTTATATGAACTCTTTTCCTGATATGAGTGTTCACTGATACAAATTTCCCTTGTAGGACTGCTTTCATCATGTCCCATAGGTTCTGGTGTGTTGTATCATTTAATTGTAGAAACTGTCAAATTTCTTTTTCAGTTTCATCTGTGACCCATTGGTTGTTCAGATGGTGCTATTTGATTTCCATGTGTTTATGAAGTTTTTGTGGTTTCTTTTACCATTGAGTTCAAATTTCATTGCACTGTAGTCAAATAATATGTATGGTTAATCTGATGATTCACTTTTGACCTCCAAAACTTGGAATTCTGTTTTTTCATGTGCCATTGTACTGAATTGGGTTGAACCAGAGACGTTAAAACCATGGGTCAGGGCGAGGTGGGAATGCCAGGGACCATCCCCAGAGGCCATGCTTGGAGCATCCCACCCATTTTCCCTGCCCATAACCCTAGGACTTTCATCTCCAACTGGCTGCTTGTCATTCATTATCAAGGGAGCAGGTCTCTAGGCTCTCATCTAGCTTTTAAAAGCATTTTCAGCAAAGGAATTTGGTTCTAATTACTTACACTACCTGTTTTAGTTATTTCTTTATTGCTGGGACAAAATACCCCATACCCACATTAACTTGTTAAAGGAGGAAAGATTTGTTTTGGTTGACAGTTTGTAGAGTCCATAGACGGCTGGCTCCAAGGGAAAGTGGCATGGCAGAAGGACATACAGAGGAGAAATAGTCCATGACTAGACAGGCAGGAGGCAGCAAGCAGTGGCCAGTTTCCCTTCCCCTTTTATCCCATACAAGCTACAAGCCTTTTGGGTGGTGCTACTCAAACTCAAAAGAGTGGGCCTTACCATTATCCACACTCAGAACTATGATAAACCAATTAGTGGACTAATCCACTAACATACATCCTTAATCCTAGTATGACACAACCGTGATCCAGCCACCTAACCAAAAGATGTGAGCTATGAGCTCATGAGGCTTTGAGGGGGACATCTAGATGCCAGTGATAACACTTACCTGCCTTGTAGAATGGATGGTTGGTATATTTAGTCTTTAGAATTTCTATATAAATTGTTAGAGTAACAGAATGGACTCGCCCAAATTTGCAAATGTCTAATGAGACCTTCCAGATAGTAATAGGTTATGATATATGAGGTAAATGTAGGGTAGATCTTGTAAAACTTTATCTTTGAGAAAGAAATGTTGCATATCTACCCCAAGTTTCATTTTTCTTTTTTCTTCCTATGCTAGGGATTGAACCCAAAACTTGAAGCATGCTAGGCAAGTACTGCGTCACAGTCTACCTTCCCAGCCCTTTCATTGTCTCTTGTGATCAAATTCTCAATTTTTAGTTGGACACGTGGATAAAATAAATATTAGATTTCCCAGCTTTCTTTGCAGGTTCTGAGGAATGATTGTATAGGTAATTTCTATAGCATTGCTCGGACTTCTCATGTCAGAATTTATACAGTGGCTCTTGGTTCATGAACTTAATTTGTTCTAAGATTTTGGAAAAGATGGCTATGGTCAAATTTGTCACTGGATGCAGAATTTACAAACAAAAGCATTTGTGAACCGAGGTGCCACTGTTCCTTAAATTGTCTGTTGAATCAGTACTTCCAGTTGAACATATTGAACATAGAATTTTTCTCTGGTTCTGTTCCTTTTTGTCATTATCTCTATCAGGTTTTCACTCATGTTAGAATCCTTAATTCCTCCCGTCTCCACTGTCCCCAAACTTACATACAGTATATGTATGCATTTAAACCAGTTTCAAAAACAACTAATTTTTATTCTTCCTATCCCATCCCTTATCCCTTTTTCTAGTCCGTGCCAACACTGACCCTCATTCTTGCCTTGCCACTTCTTGCCTGGATAGCTACATAACTGTTTATAGTCAGTGACTTCACACTTTTCCTTTTGTATTTGCATAATCATCCATATGAAAGAAGCTACTAGCCCTGTTATTACTCTTTTGTCTACAGAATTAATTTTCATGATCTTATGTACTGTGTAATTTGGACTTGTTTTCTTTTCGCATTGGTCATTCCTAGCCTTCTTACATTTGGCATTCAGTAGCACCAAATTGTTTTTCCTGGTTTCCTCATGTGTGTGGTTCTTCACTACTGTGTTCTTGCTCAAGCTTAACATAGGGTTACTGTTTTCCGTTAAAACTCATTACTTTTAGGTATTTATGATTTTAGTCAACTTTACATTTTTACATGAAAGAAATAGGCTCCACTATTGAATAGTCTGAAATATGTTCTAAGTTGAAATTTTTGTTTTCCTTAAAATTTTTTATTTGAGGTATTTTGAAATTTCTTTTATACTGAAAGAAATGTATTTTTGCCTGAATAAACTGATTTTAATATGTGAATTTAAAATGAGGTCAGCCTAGTGCTTCCCTGGAGTAGGCTCTATATTTCATATATAAGAAAATTATGACCAGGAGAAATTGATTCTTTCAAGTCAGATGATTAGTTAGAAGCAAATCTGCTATGATGTCATCCAAATAAAAATACCTGCTTTTTACAAATCCTTAAGTGTGTTGGGGTTTTTCAGGTCTTCTCTCTCAAGTTTTCTAAGATTCTCAAGCAATGTAGGGCTGTATGCCTTCTGTGTAACTAACAACTTCGGAAATGAACTGAGCCATTCAGACTTTTTAAAAATTAGTAGATTTGAAGTAAATGATTGCATTCCTTACAGGGAATTGGTACATAACCTACCTCAATTCTTTCTTTTCCTCTACCCCTTTTTATTTTGCCACCATCAGCTTCTTTTATCTTATTAAGTCATAAAATTTTCATAATCAGATTAACAACCAGACTAATAGGCCAAAAAAAACTTTATAAGACAATTATACTAAATCAAAGTACACTTTTATAATTCATGTTTTTTTTAATAACCTTGATTCCATACTGAATAGTTTATTAAATTGTGACCTAGACCTTTCCTCTATACTGTCTTGTTGGCAATTTATTAATTGTAGAAGGAAATTTTAAGGTCCACTTACAGACTATTTTGAGTACTTTATGTGAAGCAGGCATGGGTGAGAGTACTTTATAGACATGTGTGTTTTGTCTGTTTTTAGCATCAAGAATTGCACAGTTGTCTCCAATAATGTAGATCATCTCTTACTGAATTTAACACTGTCTGATATCATGGTCTCCTTGGCAAATACCTCAACTTTGCAGAAAGATTCCAGTTGGATAGAAATGATAAGGAAATTTGTGACAGAGACCCTTGAAGATGGCTCTGGGTTAAACAATAAGCAGCTGAACAGATTGCTTGGAGTATCATGGAGGTTAATGCAGATACAACCAAATAGAGGTATGTGATACTGTTTTGCCATGTAAGAGATGCGCTCTTAATACACATTATTTAGGATTTAGCCTTCAAGTGGTGATTTCGAGACACTTTACATAGTTAATTACATTAAGCTATTCAAGGTAACTAGCTTAAGTATTTATAGAGTACTATATATTTAAGCATAGAAATAGTTTATGATTCCTTCTTGGGCTAGGTCTACTCTGAAGCAGATTGATGATAGATTTCTACAATCCTGTGATCTAGTCAGACTAGAAATTGAGATTTTTTTTCCTCTGATCAATATTGAATGACTCCTGTGTGTCTCTTCTAGATTGAGGTTGTTACATTGTCAGTTTTTGGAGTGATTTACTGCTGATTCTTTTCATTTAAAAATCAAAGCTTTCCTGTTGGTTCCTATCTACTTCATTTTCTGATATCCTAGTTTTTGTCATCCTTACTTAGGTTTGTTGTCCCTTAAGAAAATTTATACTGTAACTTCTGGCTGATTTGATTTTTGTATTATGCATGCTATTCCTATAGGATGTGCTTTGCCATAAGAACAAAAAAAGTTACCATGTGTTTAGAGGAATTCGTGGGCATTTGAAGAAGTAATTTCAGTTCACATACAAAATTGTTTTCTTTATGTGTTTAGAGGCTTCAGAGGCTCTCATTAAGGCGGTTTATACATTGTACCAGCAGAGGGGCCTTCTCCTTCCAGTTCGGACTTTGTTACTAAAGTTTTTCAGCAAAATCTACCAGAAAGAAGAGCTGAGATCTTACAGACTCAGGTAAAGTTTTGTTTTTCCTTTCTTATGCTTGTCATATAATTTTGTAGTCTAGTTAAATTAGTGGTGTGATCAGATCTTTAGAGAAGGCCTCTTTTTATTTCACTGGTACATTTAAGAAATGGTGTAAAATATAAATAAGCATATTTAATGGTGCTAGTGAACTTTTTATACATATCTAAACAGATTAAAGTCTCTCCAGCATTTGTTTATACTTGTTCACTTGTAGCTGAAGGACAGTTGGAAGAATCTATAGCAGGTACAGCCTTTTCATTTCCTTCCAGTAAAAATTATGGTACACACCTGTAATCGCAGCACTCTGAGAGGCTGAGGTAAGAGGATTATTAAGTTTGAGCCTAGCTTAGGTAACTTAACAAGACTGTCTCAAAGTAAAAAAACAAAAAGGGCTTGGGGATGTAGTTCAGTGTGAAGACCCTGGGCTCAAATCCCCAGTACCATTAAAAAATAAAAAAAGGACAGTCAAATCAGTAGCCATTAGTAACATACCGGAGCATGTGGGATAAGACAGTGGAAATGAAAACAGTTGGCTTTGTTTTGTGCTATCAGATGACAACATCAACAGTGGAACTAAGGAATTAACTTTTTAATGTGGTGTGTTGGAGTTATTTTGGTACAGTCAGAAATATGTGTGGTTGAAAGGTAGAGATTTGGGATACCTCAACGTATGTAGGTAGTTGGCACACAGTCTAGTCTTTACTGTAAGCCAGATGTTCTTCATAGTCTCAGTGATACTCGTATTACTACCATATGGAAATGTTAGTCCTGTTTTACTGAAACAAACAAAGACTTCTTTATTTAATAAGTTAAATAAGTTGATAAGTTTGATGTAATTAACAGGTAGTAGAGCTTAGTGCAGATTTAAGTGCAGATCCATGGTTAAATCGTTAAGCTTTCTTGTGACAGCAGAAATACTCACTGAAAGACATTAGAGCTTTAGCCAGTGTCCTAAAGATAAAAATTACCCCAGATTGAAGTCATTTGGTATAGAGACAACATAAATCAAATGCATCAGTTTGTTAGTACAGTATAGCAATTAACATTAACTAAAATAGTTCACAAAGCATTAAGTGGTGTGTCTATTGTTTAAGATAAAATTACAATTTAAATAGGACTCTAAATTACATAACTTCCTAATTTAGTGGACAAAACCTTGGAAAATGCTTCTGGATGAATTATACTGGCATTTATAGGGTTGAATGTTTAAATGAGTAAATGTAGTGTTATTGGTACATATTTAGTCACCTTGTTGGTATAGTTAAGGTGAAAATATTTTTTGTTGCTTAACTTTATTTCCTTTGCCTTTGAAAATTACATTTTATCACATTCTTCCTTGACCTTCCTAAGATATCGTAGTAAAGTGTTATCCCGTTGGCTGGCTGGTTTACCTTTACAACTTGCTCATCTTGGCTCCCGGAATCCTGAGCTCTCAACACAGCTGATTGATATCATTCATACTGCTGCAGCACGAGCAAATAAAGAACTACTAAAAAGTTTACAAGCTACTTCGCTCCGAATTTATGGTAAGAGTTTGTTTGTTTAATGGTGTAGGTAGTCATTGATCTAGCCCAGAATAGGAAAGAAGATTTTAAGGAAGTTCTTCAGAGTCTCTAAATCTACATTCATTCCAATTAATTATGCCATGGTTAAATTCCCCCCCCCAAAACCATCAAAAGTAAGTTTATTTTCGGTAGTGTTATTTATTAGAATAACTATAGTGGATTAATGGTCGTAGATGCTTTTTGTATTTTTAAATTATCTTTGAAGTTACCTGCTATTCATAAATTAAAAATTAATACGGTACTTTTAAAATTTTTCTTTGAAGCTTTGATGACAAGATCATGTGTTTATCATTTAATCACAGTCAATGTTATATATGACCCCTTTATATTACTTGTTCATCCCTGTAATTTGCATTTTAAGTAAAATATCAAAAGTATACATGCCTGCATACATATATGTACATATAGTTTATACTGAGGTATAATTCACATTTATGAATTTACAGTGTAAAATTCAATGATTTCTTAAACATATTCCTAAAGTTGTACACCTTCATCACTATTTAATTCTAGAGAATTTTATCACCCCATAAAGAAACCCTGTACTCATTAATAATTTGTCTCTCAGTTCCTCCTTCCCACAGTCCTTGGCAATCACTAACCTACTTTTGTTCTCTGAATTTACATATTCTGGACCTTAACAAACAGATTTTTTTTGTTAGGTCTTTTATATGCGACTTCCTTCCCTTAGCATATTTTCAGGGTTTATCAGTGTAGTGAGTGCCAGTACTTTATTCCTTTATATTGCTGAGACATGTTTTCTTATACTGATGTGCTACTTGTATTTATCTATTCATCAAATGATAGACCTTTGGGTAGTTTTTGCCTTTAGTGGGTTGTATTTTTAGATATTGCACATAACTGTATATAAAGAGCAAATAGGTGAGTCTTTTGGATTAAATGAGGTTGATATTGTAATTGTTACTGTTCCACAGAATTGCTTTTCTTATTCCTAAAGTTGTACACCTTCATCACCTTCTTCACCTTCTTTATATACAGTCCCTTTTCCTTTTCATTCTTATTAAAGTTCTTCTAGTGGTGGTGCACGTCCGTAATCCCAGCACTGGGGAGGCTGAGGCAGGAGGATTGTTGCGAGTTCGAGATCAGCCTGGGCTATAAAGTGAACTCAAAGCCAACTTGAACTACATAGTGACCCTGTCTCAGAATGACCCCCCTCTAAAAAGTTCTTCTAACAAGATACTTAAATATTATGAAATTATTATAGCTTTAGATGTTTAAATGGTTATATTCTATTTTACTTTAGGAAGTAGCATAACCAGCCATACATAATTGCTTTATCATAAAATTTTGACATGTAGTTGAAAATCAGTATAATCTGTCAGCCTATAATTCAGTGAAAGTCATCGGTGTGCATTGTTTATTTAATCTCTGGTTTGTAGATCTCTCATGGTTGAATTTAAATGTGTTTATCACCCACAGATCCACAGGAAGGTGCTGTGGTGGTTCTCCCTGCAGAGTCTCAGCATCGATTGGTTCAGCTTGTGTATTTTCTACCTAGCCTGCCTGCCGATTTGCTTTCTCGATTAAGTCGTTGCTGTATTATGGGAAGACTCAGTTCAAGTTTGGCCACCATGCTTATTGGGATATTGTACATGAGGTATCATGCTCAAGTGAACAGTATTTAAGTATATAATCCTTTCCTTCCTTTCTCTAACTAAAAATTTGAAAAATACAGAGGCTTTTATTTTGCTACTATTTTTGTTTACTTAGTGCCACAGTTACAACTTTGTTAATATCTTCACTAGCTAGAGAAAATTTGCTCAAGTAAGATTATATGAAGTTGTTTAGATATTTGTGTAAATAGGTTGGAATAAGTGTTGAAATTAAATAATCAAAAGCTTGAGAGTACTGTTAGTCTTAGAAGTTAGGAAATTGTGATAGAGACTTTTAGGGAGCTCAGAATTTCATGTAACAAGAGAATTAAACTTACGGACTCAGATGAAAAATCACTTAAAAAATATGTGTTTCGTATAATGTACATAACATGAAATTTATCATCCTAACATTTTTAAGCTAATGTTATGTCCAGAAGTTTTCTCTTACAGTATTCCAGGCTAAAATTGATACCCAGTAAATAATTACTTCCTATTCCTTCTGTTTCTTAGTTTCTGATAACCACTATTCTTTTCTATCTTTAAAGCTTTGACTATGTTGGTAACTGCATTGTAATGCAGTCATGCTTTTTTTTTTTTTCCTTTTATGTCTGACTGTTTTTCATTTAGCCTTTTTTTGTTTTTAAACCTTGTTCCTAAGGTTCATCCTATAGCAGGTGCCAGAATTTTATTCCTTTTTAAGGTTGATGCTGTATTGTGTGTATGTATTTCATCTATTCATGTGGTGATAGATATATGGGTTGTTTCCACCTTTTGGTCACTGTGCATAACACCTTTTTGAACATTGGTGTACAAATACCTTCTTAAGACTCTACTTTCAATTCTTTTGGCTATGTACCCAGATGTGGATTTGCTGGATCATACAATATTGCTGTGTCTTTATATATGTTTATTTACTTTGTGACCTGGGCACCAAACTCAAGGTCTTGCTCATTCTAGGTAAGTGCTCTGCTGCTGAACTACACCTATAGCCCCATGCATTTAAATTTTTGAGGAATTTTCACACTATTTTCCACAGTGGCTGCATAATTTTACTCTGAAAGATTTTGTAGCTATTTCATATTGCCATATCGTTTAAAGTCAGCAAACACTATGTCTTCTGTCGTAGTATTTTAGTGTTCATCAGTGTATCTTAGTGGTGGTGGTTGATGCACAGGATCAGGTGTGGTTCTAGGCACAAATCAAAATCTAGGTTTTAGATGAAATGTTTTATTAAAGAGTATTTCTCTTGTATAGATCTCTTACCCCAGGTAAGTAGGAGTAGCTCACTCTTTTAATGGACTTCCTTTCTTCATCTTTTCATATAGTATAGGACAGTGATGGCAAACCTGTTAGAACTTTCAGTGGTAACAAATAGCCGACTGTGACATGTGTGCCATAGGTTTGCCACCACTGATATAAAACAAATATTTGACTATAATTACTGGAAGTGTGCTTCCTGACTACCATTTTGTCTAGTAGAAGAGAGCTATTTGCAATATGTTATTTATATATGAAAATTTCAGATTTGCTTCTCTTTGTGCACTCAAGAGATTTGGTCATATCTCTAAGTAGTTTATAAACATCAATTTCCTGGTTTTTTCCTTCTTAGAAATAAAAACATCCTGCCCTTTATCTAGTGTAAGCATTTACTTAATACTGGGCCTTTTAAAAAAATTTAATGTTACAACTTTTTCTATAACCGAAGTGGTTTCATATTTACTGATCTCAAGTGGAAGGCACCATGTTTCTCACAGATCACTTTTAATGAATATTTAAGACCTTTTTTTGAATATTTTTTGAAATTTTCCTTGGAAGATATATTTAATATCTTTATCAATATTAGTTATGATTCACTTGTGCTTAGTAGCTTAGTTGAGGATAATTGCAAAAGTTTTGCTTCTTAAAAAGACTTCTTTATTGGAGATTTGCAGTGAGAGCTGGAAAAACATTAAAGATACGGGAACTAAGGGCTTATAACCATTAAAAGCAGAATTGGGATGGGATATAGTTCTGTTTAAAGTGCATGTTTAGCATCTATGAGGCCATGGTGCACACACATGCACAATCGATTGTTGCTCTATAGTAAGGGTCCACTGAATTAAGTTTTGCTCTCTAGTATTTGTATAGTCAGGTTTCTTTCTCTAGATATATTATTTCCGTGTAGAATAACCTGGTTTTTTTGTTTGTTTTTTACAAATAGTATAAAATTAGAACTATTCAGCTTTTGCAGACCAGTGCCATTTTTTATGACCTCTCAGGTTGGAATTTAAGACTAATGTTTGATTTCTTCAGATGTATTTTGAGTTACTTCATATTGTCAGTTTTCTCTTCAAAACATTCCCTTCTTTCTTTGATCATGACTATTCAGAACATTCCCTTCTTTCTTTGATCATGACTTATTCAACAGCACACTTTTTAATTGTCTACTACTGTTACACTCCTTAATGTTGTACTAGTTTTGCTTCCCCCCGGCCCCGGGCACCGGGGATTGAACTCACACCTCACGCCTGTCAGATAGATGCTTAAGTCACTGAACCAAACACCCGGCCCTGGTTTTTTGAGGCAGGGTCGCACTGTGTAGCTCGGGCTGGCCTTGCGCTTGTGTTGTAGCCCAAGCATGCCTCGAACTCACAACGCTCCTCCTACCTCAGCCTCCCAAGTGCTGGGATTGAAGGCGTGCGCCACCACACCCGGCTCTTAGTTTTGCTTCTTGATTTCATCTGATCTGGGTCTGGGTACTGTTGCTGGGTTAAGTTTCCTGAAACACTTCTTCAGTCATTTCCTTTTTCTTTTCTTTTTTTTTTTGGCACAGGGGATGAAACTCACAACCTTGCACTTGCCAGATAGGCGCTTAAGCCACGGAGCCAAACTCCTGGCCCTAGTTTTTTGAGACAGGGTCGCACTGTGTAGTTCAGGCCAGCCTTGCACTCATGTTGTAGCCCAAGCCAGCCTGGAACTCAAATACTTCTCTTAAGTTAGCCTCCCGCCTCCCGAGTGCTGGGATTAAAGGTGTGTGCCGCCACGCCCGGCTTTTTCTTTTTTTTTTCCTGGTACAGGGGATGGAACTCATGACCTTGTGCTTGCCAGGTAGGCACCTGTGCTACTGAGCTAAATCCCCAGCCTGTCATTTCTGATTTGTATCTTGTTACATTAACTGGATCCTGAGATAAACTCAATTTTTGTAGTTTTGGTGCCCTGGTACCTCTATCAGAAGTGTTTTATGGATAGGGTATTACCTAAGCAGTTTATTTCATGTGTGAAAAATCTCAGCCAGAATTATTCATGTTTATTTCATCTTAGATTTTAAAAAGGTCTATTTAGGTTTGCTGCCTTATATCATACCACTTATAACTTCTCAGAATTTGCATTTTCCTCATACTACTATATTGCAGCCTCACTAGAAAGGTGTTGGCAACAGTTTAGAAAACAAACCAATACGTTTTTTGGGGGGTGGGTTCTGGGACTCGAACCCAGGGCCTCGTACTTGAAAGACGAGTGCTGTACCACAGAGCTACATCCCCAGCCCACCAACAGCCTTTTAAACCCAGTAAAAACAGCATTTGTGCCATTAAGTAGCTTTCCAGAAGTAACAAATCCTTATAAGAGTCTATTTGTGACAAATGAGAAGCAATATATCATACCATCTTTAAAATATGATGACTATACATATCACCGACTGCTGATGCCTAACCTTTGTTATTCCATAGTCATATCTATTGGTCTTTTTTGGCTTTTAACCTTTCTGCCCTTTTATTTCTTTGCAGCTGGATTGGGGGAATATAAACCTAAATATGGAAAGATAACAGACAATATTAAATAAGATCTTTAAGGAGGGAGAAATTGCTTGAACTAACAAAATTGGCTTGTGTTTTAAGTCGGGTAAACATGTTATTTTGTCTGCCAGGAATAGTTTCAGCTGACCTGTTTTGCCCCTCCATAAGTAGTAGTAGCACCCTCTCCAAGAAGTGTTCTGACTTGGACAGTATATATGGTTACCACAGTT